>JAMALC010000132.1:0-50048 GCA_023628275.1 Rhodotorula sp. M30-05A-2 | reverse complement strand
CTCCCCGACCTGCACATGCTCCGCGCCCGGATCCTCAAACGCGCCGGCGACCCCGTCGCCGCCGCCGCCGCGATGGAGCACGCCCGTTCCCTCGACGGCCAAGACCGGTTCCTCAACTCGAAAGCGGCCAAGTATGCGATCCGCAGGGGAGAGACGGACGAAGCGGAACGCCTCGTGGGGATGTTTACTCGCGCGGGAGGTCCGAGCCCGCTCGAGGACTTGGTCGACATGCAGTGCTTGTGGTTCTTGCAGGAACAGGGCGATGCGTTCCTCGCCAAGGATGATCTCGGAAGGGCCCTCAGGCGGTACCACCAGATCTTTGACGTGAGTCAGGGCCGACCGTTCATGGTTTCTGGCTGACGGACCCGATTTGGTCGGGCAACCCATCGATCAGTTGATGTCTAAGGTCGGTGCTGACTCCGAGCACTCACAGGCATTCCAAGAGATGGACGAGGACCAGTACGACTTCCACGCCTACTGCTTGCGCAAGCAGACCCTGAATGCCTACATCGAGTACGTCAACAAAACCGCTTCTTCCCTCGTTCATCACAGGTCTCTTGCTGCGACTTGACCGGAATCACGTGCTGAAGGATATGCTACCTGTTGCAGCCTGGTTCGCTTCGAGGATCACTTGCGGGATCACCCCCGGTTCGCTGCCGCCTCCAAGAACGCCGTCGAGGTGCGTCTGGACTAGTCTCCGCATGACGTCCCGCATCAGGAGTTGACGTCTCAGTCCTACTCGCCAGATCTACTGCGGGATTCACGACTCGCCCGAGTCGATCAAGCTGCCTGCTGAAGCGCAAAACGGCGCGGCCGAAAAGGAAGCCGCGGAGAAGGCCAAGCGGGAGGAAGAGGAGAAGGAGAAGGAGAAGCGTGACAAGGCGGAGCGTGAAGCGAAAGAAAAGGCTGAGCAGGAAGCAGCAGCCGCTGCCGCTGCTGCCGCCGCCGCTAGTGCCAAGAAGGGCAAGGGAAAAGCCAAAAAGGGTGAGGTGCGATGCCACCGTCGGCCTGAAGCTACCTTCGCTGACCTCGATCTGCTCCGTTCCGCAGCCGCTGCTCCGCCTCCGGCACCCGTCGAAGAGAAGAAGGCAGAGGTCGACGAGGACGAAGCGCCCGCCGGTCCGAACCACTACGTCGACAAGGATCCGCGCGGCATCGCTCATCTCACTTCGAAGGACCCTCTCGGCGACGCATCGACCTTTGTCAAAGCGCTCGAGCTTGTGCGCGCCTACGATCCCGAGACTTGGCGGCTGAAAGCGGAGATTGAGGCTCGCCGAGGTGAGCCCACGGTCTTGTATGGAAGTGCTGCTCCTGTACGTTTGTTGACTCGCTCCACGGTACCTCTCCTCTTCCAGGCAAGTTGTTGGTGGCAGTGCAGGCACTCCGAACCGCCCGCAGCTTGTCCGATTCCCCGGCTCTCCTGCGCACCACCGTCCTTGTCGCTCAAAAGGCCGCTTCAGCCGGCCCGACCGACCCGGTCCTCGCCAAAGCTCTCACCGACGCGCTGTCTGAGCTCGGAGTCTCGCAGGGCGTTCCTTTGTCGCAGTTTGTCGACAGCTCCTTGCAGCACCACCCGGACGATGCCGCCTGGGTGCTCGCCGCCAGTCGGGCAAAGAGCCTCCTCGGCGAATCGGCGGACTCGCTGCTCGTGCAGCTTGTCCAGAATGAGTCGCTCAAGCCGTCTCTGCCGGTGAGTTCCCGCATATCGAAGATGGGGCTGCATCTTATACCTCCTCGATGATGCTGACTCCTGCCGCACAGCAACTTGCCGAAGCATTCGCAGCCTTGAAGGAGTCGTCTGCGGCGGACCTCGAGCAGTTCCGGACCGCCGCCGCCACCCGTTTCCCGCTCGCACGTTGCTTCAAGACGTCCCAGGAGTTGCAGGCCCTCGATGCCAAGCTGCAGCAGGAGAGGGAGTGCAAGGACGCCGAGAAGGAGGACGCCAACTAGATGACAGCGCACCCCCAACATGGGTCTTTGTAGAGAAAAAGCGCAACTTATCGCGTGCGCGCCATCGCAATATCGCAATCAATCCCACGAGTTTACCTATCCGGGAGATGAGTTTTTTTGCGGTACGCCAGAACGAGGCACGGAAAGAACAAGAGAGTTACGCTCAGAAGGAAGATCAGGCACGAACCAGAAGAGGAATATGCTAAGGGGACTGGACTGTTTAATGTGATGCGCGAAGAGGCTGCTTTGGTACATGCGAGGGAAGCGAGAGCCGGGAACGGAAGATGTATCTGTGCGAGATTTTAGGTGGACGGTTTCGGCGGAGCGCTGACGGTCACCACGGCCGAGACGGCGACGTCGAGGACGGGCTGAGCGAGAGACGCTTTGGGAGAAATGGCATGCGGCGCTGCTGCGGAAGCCAAGGTCGTCAGCGAGAGCGCAACGCGGCAGGCCAGGAAACTGGGCTCACCCGGTGGCGATCCGCGCCGCGGAGGCGGAGAGGCTTTGACGGGAGACTCGTTCTGCTCTTCAGACGCCGAACCGCTCGTTTCTTCACGAGCGTGAGTCTCCTCCTCGGCAACGTCGCCGTTCACTTGCGGCGCGGGAGCTTCGGCCGATGCGGCTTGCTTGTCCTCATTTGACTGCGACGCCGGCTCTTCTTGCTGCGCAGTCGGTTTCTCCGCCGATGCCGATGGTTCCACTTCGCCCGTCTTCGACTCGACAGGGTTCGAGGCTGCCTCCTCAAAGTCCTTCTTGACGTCCTCGTTCGTCTGCGCGTTCGGCAAGACCCATTGCGGCCATGTCTGCGCAAGGCGGACGAACCGGTCCTTGGGCGAAACTTCGAGCAGGGGAGTCATCCGCATGCACTCGACGACGATCTTGATGTCGTTGGTCAAGTTCTTGATGCGGTTGAAGGACGCGATCAGGGAAATCGGGATCCAGCCTGAAGTGTCCATCTGCGGGTGATGAGCAGGTCAGACGGACACATTCGCGTTAAACCCTGGCTGGACACCAAGCACCAACTTACAGATTGCCGGAGGAAGAGGTCGCGGCAGAGGTTGTCGACCGAGAACCACCACTCGATCTGGCCGAGGAGCCAATACCGTGTCGGGTCGAGCATGCGCGGGTCGATCTGGACCGGACCTGCTGCCGGGTTGATGACCGGTACGGGCACGGGGTTACCGTACGCATCGAGGACGCCGGTGCCAGATGGGTCGAGATCGGCGGGAACGGGCACGTAGCCGAGAGCTTGCATCGTAGCCTGCTGCTGCTGTTGGAAGAACCGATTCTGGTTGTTGGCAGGCAGGACTCCTCCTCCTCCTCCGCGGCCGCCGCGTGTGCCTCGCGTCAGAGCACCTCCACGTCCTCCGCGTCCGCGTCCAGCGAAAGCGGCCTGATGACCGTGACTGTGAGCGTGACCTTGGCCAGCGGAAGATGCCGATTGGGGCGGAGCAGGCGCTGAAGACGAGGTGCCTTCCGCGCCGCTAGCCGACGAAGCTGCAGTCGTAGCTGGCGTGACGGCAGCTGCGTCTGAAGTGGTCGAAGGCTGAGACGAATTCCCACCGGTCGGCGAAACCGGCGCAGAGCCGGCGGATGACTGCGCAGCTCCTGTCGGAGCAGCGGCGGCAGTCGACTGCTTGGAGGGCGAAGGGGGCGCTGCCGAGGAGGAGGCAGCAACAGCCGCTGTCGGCTTGGCGGGCAGAGGGTGCTGCGATGTGGCAGCGGCCGACTTTCCCTTCGATGGCGAATCAGCCGGCGCACCGCCCTTCTTCTCCGAGCCGGCCTTGGTCTCGGCTGCCTTTGCACCCTTGCCTCGAGACTTGGAGCCCGCCGGCGCGACGGTGATCTCGGTCTTGAGCGGGACCCACTTCTTTTCGCCTGTATCTCGTGCCAGAAAGTCAGTTTTCCCGATCGCTGGTCCTGATGCACGCTCTTCGAATCGCACCTTTCTTCTTCTTCTGCTGCGCACCAGATGCCTTGGACGCCTTGGGCTTGCTCTCCTGGTCCTGCTTCGCCTTGGCAGCCTCGTCCAACTCCTTGACGGCCTCGACCGGAGCGGGCCAGCTCGTCGCGTCCTCGCCCGCGACGACCACCGGTCCCTTCTGCTTCACGCTCGTCGACGTCGAAGACCAGCCAGCGCTGCTACCGCCTTGCCGTGCGGGCGCCTTTGCCTTCGATGATGTTGCCGCCTCGTTCGCCGCGGTCGACTTTTTCGGCTGCTGGGACCGCCGTGCCTCGTCCTTCTTGCTGCTCTTCGACGGCTCTTCCTTCTTCTCCTTGGCGGCCGTCGGTGTAGGGGCTTTCTGCTCTTTGCCTTCGGTACCGGCCGTCGCGGGTGCGGCTTGAGCGAGCTGCTCCTTTCGCACACTCCAGACGTTGACCTTGGGAACGGCCGGTTTAGCCTCGGCGGTGGCGGCGGGGGGTTGATTGTCACTCGGAGTGATCTCGACAGCCGGATTCGAAGAGGACGAGTCGGGATTCAGAGTCGGCGGGGAATCGGTTCGGGACGCGGTGGCGGAAGGGGGCAAAGCGAGGTTCTCGACGGCGTGGTCGTCCGCCCCGAGGGGAGCCGCGACGGGCACAGCCGCCGGTGAAGCCGTGGCACCGAAATTGGGCGAAGGCAACCGGCCGGAACCGTCGTCGTCTGCCCAGCTCTGTGCCGGCTTCAGCGAAGGCCGGACTGCGGTCGACGGCGCGTCCTTCTTCGTCGGCGCGCCGTTGACTGCGGCGGCGCCCTTGGATGTAGACGCTGCCCCCTTGCTGCCCTTGTCTTCGGTCCCGCTCGACTCGTGACCGGCTCTCCGAGCCTCGCCCTTCTTGCCGCCGCCTTCCTTGGCCTGCTTCTTCCCCCGCGGCTGCGTGCTGGCGGGCGCAGCCTTTTCCTTCTTGGTCACTTTTTCCCAACCGTCGTCGTCCGTCGTCGCACTGCTGTCTGCCTTGGCCTTTGCGGTCGAGGCGCGCTGGTCGGACGAGCGGGCAGGCTGCGCCGAAGTTTCAGTGTTGGCCTTTGCCGAGGCGCGCCAGTTGTCGGAGGTGGAGGCCTTGGAAGGGCCGTTCGATTTGGGCTTGGACGTCGACTGCCTGCGCTGGGCTGCTCCTGGTGGCGGAGTGGTCGTCGAAGTCTTTGACGACGTCGAAGCGGAAGGCTGCTCGACGGCGGCGGCTGGCTTGTCGGCAGCGACCGCGTCGGGTGCGCCCTCGGGCGGGTTAGCAGCGAGCTTGGCCCACGTCGACATGTTTGCGCAGCGTGTCTAGCTCGTCTCGGAACGGCCTCGAGTCGGTAAGCGGCGAGGCGAGAAAAGTCTGTCGTGGATCGGCTAAGGCGGCGAGCCGGCTCGACGAACTGGCTCGGGGTAGAGAGAGCGACTGGGTCGAGAGGGTCGTTCAAGGGTGATTATACCTCGCAGGTCACTGGTTAAGCTCTGCTTGGCTGTGCGCGGTAAGCGTGTCTGGTCAACCGCGAGCTGCTCTTCTCGACGTCCGTCGCTCTCGTTCTCCCGTCCACTCTTGCCGTTCATTCTAGCCTTGGTTGCTTCGTATGGTTGTGTTTGATGGTACACTGCTGCTCGGCCTGCCTGCTGGCCCCGCTCCGATGCTCCTGCACCCCCGTCGCCTGCTTTCAGCTTTCACGCCTCCTCCCAGCCGGCGAAGAAAGAAAAATTTCTTTCGACTTACATGCTCAAAAGAGCATGGAGACGATCGGCCTACATAGACCGGTGAAAACCCTTCGAGATGACTGTGGAGTCGAGCTAGGCGTGCCATGGACGCTGGACGTGCCGGGGAGGAAGAGTCCCCCTTCAAGTCAGCTTAGAGTCCCCGGAGGGAGAGGCAGCTTCGCGCTCTGCCGATGAGCTAGACCCCCGGATTCATGTCGTCGCAGGCGATCCTTGCATCCAGGTCCGGAACCCGTCCAGTCGCCCCCTTCGGAAGCTAGCTGCCCCCTCCTCCTCCCGCCTGCAGCCTCACCTCGGCTTCCACTCACACGTTCCGGCGCGGCGGCGGCGGCGGCTGTGGCTATACGCGGAGTGGGTGACTTGCTGTCTGATTATGACTAAGCTATGTGTGTGACATGGGGACGCGATTACCACAACTTGCTGTGGTGCATGTTGGTACGTTTCGTAACGCTCGACCCGGCACGGTCGGCACACTAAGCGGCCATGTCAAGCGCTTCCGTTGCTCGAGGAGCTCGTTTTCTTGACGCAGCATCATTGCTCAAGAATGGCGACGTCGGCCCTGGCTGCCGTTTAGACTCCGAGGCTGAGGTACGCGGGAACAGGTGATCCACCTCAGGTCCGTGACGCACACTTGCAAGTACCAAATTTCCTCATTGCTGCGCTCTGAGTGACGCTGAAGACGACGCGCGTACCATCCGGTTCACAGCAGGAGTTTCCGGACTGCCGCGATACGACATCTGCGAATCGGTCTTCCAGTGCCAAAACCAGCTGCGGAGAGTCCTTCAATCGCGGGTGATTGACCCGCTTTGCCGCAACCACTTGATTCGCTAATGCGATGTCTTACTTGACCCTTGACCATTGACCCTTGACGTCGCACCGGCAAACGACGCCTACGAGGTCGCCAGCTTGTTCGGAGGCTCAGAAGAAACTCGCCAACTCTGAGCGTCACTCGCCCGTGAAGCGGATGTGCCTGCGAGAGCTTCCTCCTTAGAAGCGGACGCCCTTCCTGTGATTGGAGCCACCAGCTTCCATGGCGAAGCGCTCAAAGTGATTCGGAGAACGCTCGCGCACCTGTGAGCGCCGATCTCGTTTCAAGGTGCTCACCCGAGCGCTTCATGGCTCCGTTGGACCCACGGACGTTCTTAGGCAGATTTTGAGTTCTGCTTACTCTGGAGCTGTTGTCAAGCAGTGAAGGCCCTCTTGCTGTGACTCACTCGAAAGGGAGCGAGTGGAAGAGAAGGAAGAGCAAGGCGCGCAAGACAGAGGCATCCGAGCTTCGGGAGAGACTGTGACTGGCCACTCACGCTGGTCTTTCACGGCATGATTGTTCCAGTCTGGACTCTCGAATCTGTGAGCGCCCACGTATCCTCCGACGAGTAACGACAGCCCGTGACACGCGTGACAAGAAAAGGCATTCAACGGCGCTTCAGATTCCGCCGGTCCACGAGAGTCGCAGATGTTCTGCGCCTTTTCAGATTGCGTTTTGTGGAGTCGAGGCGTTCGTGGCGGCGTTCCTTGGAAAGGATACGGAGGCGACAAGTTAGCTCAAGCTGCGGGCGCGAGTTTTGCTTCCGCGAATATGTGATGATCTAGCCTCGGGTTCGGCTTTCTGAGCGCTGACATGGTCCCGACATACACCCCCTCCTGTCGGATCTAGCAGGTGGTGCTCTGACGGCGTCAACAACGGAATAGGGTCGATGTTGGAGTCGCCACGCGAGCAGATGGCCTTCTCACTCGTCCTCGCTTCTCCGGCTGCCTCTCGTTCCCGTCTCTCTCTCTCTCTTCTTTGCATACCTCGCGTTTGGTTGCGTTCGACACTGGTACTTCGGGGCTTCATACTCACCCTCGGAGGAAGCCTCGTGCGAGAGTTGTGCATCATCTTTTCCTGCTCGCGATGCGCATCCTAGTCGTACAGGTCCGTCGTGTCGGGTGACATCGGCTCGATTACATTTCCACACTGATTTACACGCTACTCGTACAGTCGAGCTCTCAGTCAAGAGCGTACCGCGATACTCAGCGGACAAGCTGTGGGCTGGAGCGGCGGATTTGCGGCGCTCGGATGATTCCTTGCAGAATACGTCACCACAGACCGCGCACTAGTACGTGCCCAGACTAGTGGACTCAGATAAACGTACTCATGCCCGTTCCGGTCTAGAGCGACCCGGACTCTGCGCTCCGGTTCGTCCGAGGTGGAACAGCGCTCAGCGGACACGCGCTGGATCGGCAAAATGCTGCGGAAGTGCATCGGGATTTTCTCATTTGGAGACAAGGTGTCGCTGCGCTACCTTTGGGGCGAGGTACGTGACGCTACGCTCCAATTCCGCGTCGGCATTGACTGCGTCGTAGGCGGGGAGCTGTTGATGATCTGGACCTTCTCGCGGCCATGCTGTGTGGCTTTTCACGCTTGCAATATAGCGCGGTAGCATGGTAATATCAACGGAAGCCTCAACTATGTGCGGTTGTTGCTGTGCAATCTTGTGACGCTGTGCAACGAGTTGGCGCCGAAATCCGTTTTCTCAGCGCTGCCTTCTCAGGGCCGCCTGCGAACGGCCGCTGCAGACCGCAGTATCGCAAACAGCCGATTTGACAGATGGACAACGGGAGCGATGACGAGGGGTCCGAGAGAGCGGCGGTCCTCTCGCGTCCGCGGCGCTCGGGAAAATGTCTGCGAAGAACCTTCCCCCGAGTAGGTCTCTCGGTGACCATTTGAACGCAGGGCGCGGCCCTAGATATACTTCAAAGCCCTGACGCGCTTCGGTGGAGCGCGTCCAAGGCAGAAACGCAGCGGTCTGAGCGGTTTCCGAAGAGATGGGTCGAAAAAAGCTCGGACTCGAGAGACGGCGGAAAACAACTCTCCGTCAGGCCGAGCTGGTATAGAGCCGCCGCCGCCGCCGCGCCGGAACGTGTGAGTGGAAGCCGAGGTGAGGCTGCAGGCGGGAGGAGGAGGGGGCAGCTAGCTTCCGAAGGGGGTGACTGGACGGGTTCTAGATCTAAATGCAAGGATTGCCTGCGACGACATGAATCCGGGGGTCTAGCTCATCGGCAGAGCGCTCGCTTAGCATGCGAGAGGTGCAGGGTTCGACTCCCTGGTCCTCCATAGCCCTTTCTTTTGGGTCGTGGCAAATCTTTTGGATATCTTGCTGAGACTCACGTCATTTGCGTCTTTTTGCCAGCTGGAGAGGAATCGAGGGCATTGCCGCATCCTCTTATACCTGAGCTGTACACAAACCAAGTCTCTTCGAAGTCACTACGCACCTAACAGGCACAAACGCCGCCTTAGGTGCTGTGGCGGCAGGCAATTATTGAGAAGGTCCTGCTTGCGAGTGGATTCTTTTGGGCGGTGCTGCTGGATGCGCTGGTAGACTATACACCGGTATGAAAGCTATGTCAACCTTGCGAGAGCTGGTGTCCAAACAATGGCGTATTGACCCGTGGAAACACACAAAACCAGTAGGTAGCGCAGGCTTGAGAAGGTCCGCCGCTGCTGAGAGGCGATCCGGACCTCGGTTTTCCGCCCCTCATGCATGCAAGTATAACCGTTGTAGGCACGACGTAGCGATAACTGTAGGAAGCAGCCACCTGTGAATTGCACAACAGCCTGTAAGTCACCACCTCAATGGAAGCTTTTGAAAAGCGAAAAGCAGGTGGGCAAGTCAAACCTATTGTAGCTCCTCACGCGCTGCCTGGCTTGCGAGTAGGGCGAGTGTGGGAAAGGAGGGCAGCGGTAAGAGAAGCGAGCTTCAGACGCCCGCGGTCGCAACGTGCGCCAAGTCCGCGGAACACCGCGGTGGTGCAAAGATCCCTGCAATTCAGCGATCTCCGAAACTATAGCTCCTACGAGGTTGCTCCCGCTTGGCGCGCACAGACAGGCTAGTCTTGGAGACGGCCTGGTACGCACACCTACTCTCTACGACAGCATGTCCGTGCCTTCCGTCTCGAGGCGGGCGCTGCCGCCCGCCCGCCTTAACTGGGACCCGCCGCAACTACCCTTCGAGACGCTCGGTCTGCCGCCGCTGCCAGCCGTGAACGACGCAGAGCTGGCTCGTCAAGCGTGCACTACGAAACAGCACGTCGCCGCCGCCGCTGGCCGCGCGGGCAATTTAAGGCGCGAGGACGAACTCTCGTCTTACCACCGACTCGAGTACGTGGGCGACGCGGTCCTGAGCGACCTGTACGCGCGCACCCTCTATCGGCAGTTCCCGCGCGCTGATTCGGCGCTACTGAGCGTGAGTGACTCCACCTCGAAAATCCTGCTCGGGCGCCGACGGGGTTGTTGACGCAACACGCCCCCTTCCACCCACAGAAAATGCGCGCAATCTTGTGTTCGAACGTGTCGCACAGTTACTTCGCCTGGTACTACTACCTCGACAGAGACATCATCGACCGGCCGGAGCCAGAACGACCGTCTGCCAACTTTCGGGCGCGCAGAGAGATGCAGAGCATCAACGCGGATCTGTTCGAGGCAAGGATCGGTGCACTCGCGCTGGAGGGAGGGACGTCGGAGATCGAGACTTGGCTCTCAATGTTCATCTCGGGCGCAAAGGAAGCCTTGGAGGCGATTGCAGGGGCGGGGGATGCGGAGATGGGGACGTCAAGGCGGAGTCGCAACCGCAGGCGCAAGGCAGAATCCACGGAATTCTGCCACGGGCGGGAAATGGGTCAGTACAGCGGCACCCTTCGTGCTTAGATTGAGGAAAACGCAAGAAAGTCACTGAACCCGATTTCTCGCCAGACCCTCGCACACGCACTCGTCGCATTTCACACCTCGGTGCTTGCCCTTTGAAGACCGACTCCGTCTTCGGATGGGACCAACATGTCGGAGAAGATGGTCGCTGGCACTCGCATCTCATCGCGTATACAGTCGACAACGAAGCTCATACCCTCGGTTGCGGTGTCGCTACTACCGTTGCCGAATCGCACGATCGCGCGCTCACGAACGCGGTGGCGCTGCAGTCTTTTGAGGCGGTTCGGCCTTACCTTAGCCTGTCCGTGCGTAGCGCGGAGACGCCGAGCGCTTGTGTAGCTTAGGTATCGCTTGAAATCGCTTGCATGCTGTGCAGAGTTCACGTCTTTTTCGCTTCTGAGGTAGCCGAACGCAATACTTAAACTCGTAGCGTATACCAAGTCACGACTGTAAGGTAGTCCTGCGGCGCTTTCCGCGGGAAACAACGAAAAGAGATGGAGATCTCGCGGTGGCAGTCGCGTCGGGTGGCGACTCGAGTTTGTTCCGCAAAGACTAAGAGGAGCTGCGCATCTTACGGCGTAGTGGAGGGCACCTCACATCAGGTTGCGTACATATTCGCAAAGCAGGGCGGGATGCGGTCACGAGTCAACTTTAGGAAGGTCAGAGGCTCCGCCGCAGCACTGGGCCATAGCGACCAAAGTCGACGGGCTGATACACTCACAGCTGTCTCGGGCTGGTCAAACAAACACCTGCCGAAAGCTGAAAACGCCGGTCGATGTTCTTGCAGACCCGACATTTTTGCCTTGCCGAACCGAAATGAATACCCTACACCGGCAACGTCGTGCAATGCTCCTGCCTCGTATCTCGCCCGGGCCGTTGCTTCTTGGCCGGGTCCTCATCTTCCTCATCAATGCGGACCTCTTGCTGCTGATGGACCGTGACTATGAGCGGAGTCCTCGGCGCGCTTCCTTCAGAGGACCGCGCTCGCGAGAGCCGAGTGAGTGTCGGCACTGTGATCGTATGATGAGACGTCGTCCACTCTGCCGCTGCGACGGGTGCAGGTTTGCGTTCGATCGGCGGAAACCGGGGTTCTTGCAGGTCGACAACGCCGAGTCGCGAATCGATCAGGCGCCTACTCGAGACAGAGAAGGTGAACAGCGCGATCCCGTACAGGGCGGCCAATGGCAGCCATAGTCTGAGCGCGCTTGCATCAGTGACGCACGTGGACAAAGATGTCAGATGGTAAGGCCAACCAACTCACGCGGCAGTCACGAAAGACTGGAGCTGGTAATCCTTGTAGACCGACTCAACAGCGGCTACGACGATGGAAAGAATCGCCGTATACGCCGCTGTACGCAGCACAATGAAGATGAGAGTGCGGAGGAGGGAGTCGGTCTCGCGATTGAAGCCGGCAATTCGAGACTTTAGACTGTACGCGGCGGCGAGCGAAATCGAGACGTCCGCGATAGCGCTTGACCACAGCCATACTGCTGCCGATGACGCCCAATGCATGATGAACACGTCTTGATGATAGTACTGCACAGCGGTCGTGGCGGTCAGCGGATTCCGTTGACCGAAACGAGATGCGGCGAAACAAAGCTCACGAAAATCCCCGCAAGGCAGGCAAGGATGCTCCCGGTCAGAACGGCCAGTATGAGAAGCACCATCCATACGCCGAAGACGATCCTCGCCCAGGCGCAGGGTAACAGCTGCGTGCAGGCCAAAGAAGATCGAATCAGCTTTATCCGCTGACGAGGCGTGCTCAGACTCTCACCTTGCCGGCGCGATAGGCCAAAGCAACCTCGGTGACGACAGCGACCAGGCCACCCAACAAAGGAAGCGCATTCCAAGGTAGATCGCCGTTCGAGAGGAAAGCCCACGTCCGGTTCTGCCACACTTTTCGACGCGTGTGGTTGGCATTAGCGACTCTTGCTGATCACGTCAGAATACAAGTAACGCACCTGATGATATGAAAGCCTCGTAACAGCAGAGACCCGTATACGCCGTATTGAGCGCGAGCGAGAGTGTCAAGGCAGTTCGGCCAAGAAGCCCGGTGCTGGCGAGCTCTCCAGACGTGTAGCAGTCTAAGAAAAGAGCGAGGAAAATGCCGTAGAGCAGGATCTGGGCAAGGTAGCCTGCCTGGGCTGGTCCTGAGGTTGACACACGGAGAGAGCGAGTCAGCGTCCGCTAAGCTCTCTGACCGGCAAGTTGACCACTTGCCCATGGCCCAATTGGCGACACTTTGCGGAGCAGAATACGTCGGGACATCGGTGATACCGAACGTTCCGGGCATTCGAGGTCGTCTGGCACACGTCTGTACCGACGCGGAGTGAAGGGTGGAAAAGAAAGCATGGCGAACGGGAAGGGCGCACAGCGTAAGAAGCGGGAGAAGCCAGCATAGGTGACTAATGTCTTGGAAGAGCAAGCTCTCGTGGGCCGCGACAGCCCCCGGCCCGGCCCCGAAAGAGCTGAGCGGGATGGGTCGGAAATTGCTTGATTGGGCAGATCGACCGGGCCGAGACAGCTCGTCCTAAATGCTCTGTTCACAGCATAGACAGAACGTTCAGACTAGGTCTAGCTCCTGTGTGAACGCAAGGCACGCTATGCGAGTCAGCGAGAGCAAGCCACGGAACATCGCGAGCGAATGGCGCACCTTTGGCGGTGAGATAGTCGACGATGGCCCACTGCTTCGACTTGACCGCCGTCTCTAGCATTATACTCGTCGCCGCGCACCGGTCTTCCATCTTTCGCCGCTTGCCGCCTCCGCCGTCACTATCCCGGCGCCGCTTCTTGGCTGTTCTGGACCCTTTCGCGACCAGCACGACGTCGTCCGAGAGCGGCTCGTCGCTTCGTTCCGAGCCCGGTTCCATCAAGAGTTTCACCAAGTCGAAATCTCCGTGCGAGATGGCGGTCGTGACGGCCCAGCCGTCTTTGAGTCCTGGATCTGCTCCGTGAGCGAGGAGGAGGCGGATGAGCGGCAGATGTCGAGCAAAGACGGCTCGCGCGAGGGGATAGCCATCGTGGCTGTTGGGCGACGCCGAATACTCGTCGAGTAGATACGCTATGAAGGTCATGTCGACTTCGGTCGGGTCTTTGCCGGCTACGCGACCGACGCCCTTGACGAGTCGACGAGGGAGTTGCGGGCATTTGAGTTTCTTGCCTCGCGCGGACGCCTGCTTTTCCAGTGCGTGGACCACGTCGAGGTTGCAGATGCCGTACTTGACCGCGTGCGCGAGCGTCTTGCGGTCGTGTCGCAGGTAGAGGTACCGGGCTCGATGGTACGGGCTGGTGGCGGCAAAGACTTGTCGCAAGTAGCGGGACAGGACCGGCAAGGCCGACGACAGCGACGCCAGGTGAATATCGTACAACAGCTGCACGCAAGATCCTCAGTATGCCGGCCTATGCTCGCACTGCCGCACCAGTGACAGCAGGGCTTGATGAAGGGGGCAAGGGAGTGCTCACCTCGACCGGCAGATCCTCGAGCCCCGTCATTCGCGTAGTCTATGTATTTAAAGCACCTCGTACGGCCGCTTCAGCACCGTCTTGCCGCTCAGGCGCGGTTTCCAGGCTTCGTGATGATGAGGAAAGAGAGCAAAATCGCTTCCGCGCAGACGAGAGAGAGGGAAAAATTCGAACAAGAGGCGGATGAGCATAACGATGGGATGCAAAGGGAGCGAGAGATATGAGTGAGCTACATATGGTCTATGCGGAGGAAAGAGTTCTGTCGTGATCGTAAGTGTAGAAGCGATGCGAGTGGCGCAATCGGGAGACGTTCGGTTCGTGCGGATGATTACGCCGCCGGACTGATACCGTTCAGTCGGCAAAGTGATCCGCCGGGCGCGGTGATGTGGACGAAGCGGCCGCAAAGAGGCTCGCCAAGCCCTGACCGGGCGTCGCACCCGGCATGGGCAGTCGCCTGGCCTGCGCGGTCCGCTGCTGCTGCTGCTGCTCCTCCTCAGTCCGCGTGCGGTCGGCTTCGTCGGCTCTTCTCCGCTGCTGCTGATGCTGCTGCTGTTCGAACGGCGGTAAAGGCGGCGGCTCGAGCGGACCGAGCGCGTGCGCCAACCCTTGCTCGAAAGTATCGACCAGTCCGAGCGTCGCGCGCTTGGACGACTGGATCATCTCGGAGGAGGAGAGGGCAGCCCAGCGGGAGCTGAGCTTATCGGAGAGGAGACCGGAGAAGGCGGACCGGGTGCGGGAATGGGTGGGCGAGGTGCCGGGTAAGGAGAGACCGTAAGAGGAGGAGGAAGCCGAAGCGGTGGAGGAAGAGGAAGGCGGTGGTGGTGAGCGAGCAGCGCGGGTCGCTCTTGAGGATGGTGGTGGCGGCGAGAGAGCGGTATGGGAATTTCTAGGGCTAGGCAGGTGGTTGGGTTTAGGTGCCTCCGAAGTCGTCGCGTCGGTGTGCGAGCTCAAAGGTGAAGGAGATACGCCGTTCGTGGTCGTCGCATCGCCAAAGCTTCGCCGTTCTGGGTCATCGTCCTCTTCCTCCTCCTGCTCTTCGTCAACGATTCCGAGTCCCGTCACGTCGGGGCGACGAGGCGGCTGTTCGTACTCGTCGCCCGCGTCATCGTCCTCCCCCTCCTCGAGCGGAGGCGGCATCCCCACCGCCGCTTCCAGCACCCTACCAAGCGCACCGCCGAGCCAGCTTCCCGCAGCTTTAACACTCTCGGGGATCTCCATGGGCGAGGCATCTCCGTGGATGTGCCCCGGCGTTATCCCGTCGAGGTTGTAATCGGCAGGTTCGAACGTGCTCGTCAGGAGCGAGAGGTCGAGCGAGTGGGTCGCGTGAGGGAGGAGGGCGGGCTGAGGTGTCGGAGAGGTGTTGGGAGAGGCGGTCGAGGCGATCGTGGCGATCGAGGGAGAGGACCGATGCTGGAACGGGACGTAGGGTTGGTACGCTTGCGCTTGCAGCGACCGCGCGACGATCGCTTGCCACTTGTTCTTGAGCGCGGCGAGGTCGGCCTCGTTCCTTTTCAATTCTGTTTCCAAAGGGTCAGCCGCTTAAGTCAGCATACGTCCTCGCTTGAGTCCCACCCCGCAACATCCGGGAACGCACCTTCTCGCAGATCGAGGCATTTTCGTTCCTTCTTGGCAATGATGCTGAGCAAATCGGCGTTCTGCTCCAACAAAGTTGAAGGCGTCGGTGCAGCCGCGTTGGAGGTTGCGGCCGAGGCGGTCGAACCGGACGTGGCAGACAGTGCGGGCGAAGGCTGAGTCGAGAGGGCCGGCGAGGTGTGCGCGCGGCTTTCGATTTGCGGCACAACCAGCGTGTTTTCCGTTTCGGGTACGTCTGCCAAACCGAGAGCCGAGGAAGTCCGCGTTGCCGGATTGTCGAGCGAAGCGCGAGACGGCGGCTCTTCCCGCAAAGCCCCGCCGCCGTCGAGGGACAACCTCGTCGGAGTGCTGCCGCCCGTGTAGGATATGCTCGTGCCGCGTCTGACTCGCGCAGCAGATCCGCTGCGGGTCGGTGTCGGAAGCGACCGGTCTGTACTCGTCGCCTGGGTAGGATGCTCTGGTGTCGCTCCCACAGTCGCGGTCGATGACGGCTCTGAACTCGCCGGCGAGGCTGCCGACGCTGCGCGGTACGAAGTCGACCTCCGCAAGAGCGACGGCGAATTCGTGCGATCGGCGAGTGCACCTCCTGCACCTCCTGCTGCCGGTGAGCCGCCGCCGAGAGTGGAAGCAGGTCGAGCGGTCCTGCTGCTGAGCGGACTTGCGCCCCCAGTCGTGGTCGTGCCTGCCGACTCGACTGGACTCGCTACGGGTGAGAACGCGGATCCGGACAACGAGAGTCGCTTGAGGTGCCGCGAGTTGCCAGTCGACGATGACGAGACGGCGCCGGACCGGCTACTGGACGGAGGCGTCGAGGCGGTGTAGCGGTCGCTCATAATGGCCTCCTGTCCCCTCGTTGAGATCTACGCAGCGTCGCTCTGGCGTCGGGCGGCGCGAATTCAAGGGTGCAACGGTGGTCGCTGCAGTTGAAGAGCTGAGAGGGAGAGAGCCCGACTCGCCGTAGTCAGGCAGAGTGTTCCAGAGGCTGTCCAGCAGCTCTAGTCTGGGTACTGTGCGCGTGTACCGAGTGGCTCTGCAGCGCCTCGGAGCGTCTACACTCGGCGGCGGAGGCCTCGAGACTTTGCGTGAGAAAGACGCGCCGCAACGCGTGACGCGTCGGGAAAAGGCTCGCTCTCTAGCTCCGCGTTCGAGGCGCTCTCGTCGACGCTACACACACGCTGACACGCCAATTGACTCCCACGTGCCTCTCACGACCGCATAGAGGCCGCTGCACCCGACAGCACCGCGGCACCCTCGCCCGAACGAGACTCAGGAGCTGAACTCGACGACGCGGTCGACCACTCGGCCACTCAGCGCCGCCGCTCTCGTCGGCGCAGCGCAGCGCAGCAATGGGGCGCCCGTTCAACAAGTACGCAGGATCGCGCGGGGGAGGAGCCGCCTCCGGACGCGGCAACAGCTCGAGGGGTTCATGGCGAGGCGGTCGAGGTGGCGGCCGCGGAGGGGGCCGAGGTGGCTACGGCCAGCAAGCCGGCGGCGGACTCAAGACGGCAACTGAAGGCACGAGGGAAGAGGACCGCGTCGAGGACGCAAAGATCTGGGACCAGCTCGACGACAAACTCGGGTTCCCCAAATTCCAAGAGGGACACAGCAGGCAGGGCTGGCTCGTCAACATGAAAGAGGTGAGCCTGCAGCGATTCCTGTCGCCTCCAGCTCATCGGGAGCTCACGGCTTATCCTGCGCGCAGACGCTCGTACCGGATGAGCTCAAGGGGTCCGGCAAGGCGGGCGTCGACTATTATTTCATCCAGGACGACGGCGGCATGTTCAAGGCCACCATCACCCACGAGCCCTATTTCTACATCGCAACCCGAGTAGGTCTCTTCTCTGTCCGGTCCGCGAGTCGTACTGACACCCAGCGTCGATATCCTAGAACGGCTACGAAGGCGCAGTCGAGGAATACCTGCTGCGGAAATACGAAGACTTGATCACGACGGTCAAGCGGGTGCGCAAAGAGGATCTGCAGCTGGTCGGTCTCATTTTGCTCATGTTTGTCTCTTCGGCTGGCTCACTGACGCGCGTTCGGTACGCAGCCGAATCACCTCATGGGCTACCGCCGCGAGTACATCGCGCTCTCGTTTCGGAACCAGACCGACCTCTTCTCCGTCCGGAGAGACCTCCTCCCCCTCGCCAACAAGAATCGCAAGATGCTCGACGCGGTCGACACCTATGCCGAAGTCGTCGCGGGCGAATCGACCGCGGACCAACTCGGCGGCGCCGCGATGGAGATTGATATGGAGGATGCCTGGGGCATGGGAGGAGGAGGTCGCGGAGGCTTTGTCAAAGACGTCAAGGACAAGCAGATGAACCCGCAGGATGCGATTCTCGATATTCGCGAGTACGACGTGCCGTACTACCTCCGAGTCGCCATCGACAAGAGTGAGTCGCCAGCTCTCCGTACACCCTGCACAGCTCTGTGGAGGGAAGTTTGAATCTAACGTTGTGGGTGAGCTTTGCAGACATCCGAGTTGGACTCTGGTACGAAGTCTCGGCCAATGCGGGCGACATCTCGGTCCGACTCTTGCAGGAGCGAGTCGCTCGTGCCGAGCCCGTCGTCATGGCGTTCGATATCGAGACTACCAAGGCGCCGCTCAAGTTCCCGGACCAGCTGACCGACCAGGTCATGATGATCTCGTACATGATCGACGGCCAGGTAAGCGGGGGTGTCTTTTCGTGAATCTCCGCATGGCTGGCCTGGGCTGAGACGAGACGCTGACGACCATGTTTCATCCGTGACAGGGCTTCTTGATCACGAACCGCGAGATTGTCGGAGCCGATATCGAGGACTTTGAGTACACTCCGAAGCCGGATTACGAGGGACCCTTCACCATCTTCAACGAGGCGGACGAGGTAAGCGATTCGAGACTTTGCCCGTTCACTTCGCCATGGCTACTGACGCTCATTCTCTCCCGGTTCTAGGCCGCAACGATCAGCCGCTTCTTCGAGCATTTCCGCGAGGCCAAGCCGACCGTCTGCGCGACCTACAACGGAGACTCGTTCGATTTCCCGTTCCTCCTTGCGCGCGCGACCGTGCACGGCATCGACATGTACAAAGAGATCGGGTTCGCCAAAGACTCGGAGGACGAGTTCAAGAGTCGGAGCTGCGTGCATATGGATTGCTTCCGGTGAGGAGAGACGTCGCGCTTTCGTCGAGTCGGTCCGAGATGGCCTTCTCACTGACACTTGCTCTTGTTCTTGCCTTCACAGCTGGGTCAAGCGCGACTCGTACTTGCCGCAGGGTTCGCAAGGTCTCAAAGCCGTCACGGTCGCCAAGCTGGGTTACAACCCGATCGAGCTCGACCCCGAACTCATGACCCCGTGAGACTTTCCTCTCTCTGCCTGCTCATCTTCCCACCGTACTGAAACGCGATACCGCAGCTACGCCGCCGAGCAGCCACAGATCCTCGCGCAATACTCCGTCTCCGATGCGGTCGCGACCTACTACCTCTACATGAAATACGTCCACCCTTTCGTCTTCTCGCTCTGCAACATCATCCCGCTCAACCCCGACGAGGTCCTGCGAAAAGGCTCCGGTACCCTTTGCGAGACGCTGCTCATGGTTCGTGCACCTTCCTCCAACAGTTCTTCTTCTGGCGGCGAGCTGACTTTGCCGGCGGCGGACCTCTTGCAGGTGGAAGCTTTCCAGTCGAACGTCATCTTTCCGAACCGCCACGTCGAGTCGCACAACAGCATGTACGACGGCCACTTGCTCGAGAGCGAGACGTACGTCGGAGGACACGTCGAAGCGCTCGAGGCTGGTGTCTTCCGAAGCGATATCGAGACGGACTTCAAGATCGTGCCGAGCGCGATCCAAGGTGTACGTTGATCGCAGTCTCTTTCGCCGACTCTTCTGCGAGTCGAGCTCACAGTTCGCTCTGCACACAGCTCATCGACGATCTCGACGACGCTCTGACGTTCGCTCTCGCCAAAGAAGGCAGCAAGCCGATTCCGATCGAGGACGTCGAGAACTACGACGAAGTCAAGGGTCAGATCGTCTCAATGCTCGAGGAGCTACGCGACCGACCGCTGCGGCAAGACACGCCTCTCATCTACCATCTCGACGTCGCCGCCATGTACCCCAACATCATGTTGTCCAATCGACTTCAACCCGACTCGGTGGTGACGGAAGCCGACTGCGCCGCGTGCGACTTTAATCGGCCGGGCAAGCAGTGCCAGCGTCGCATGAAGTGGGCATGGCGAGGCGAATACTTCCCGGCCTCGCTCGGCGAGTACAAGATGATCCGGAACGCGCTCGAGCAGGAGCAGTTCCCGCCGAAATGGCCGGGCAAGCCCCCTCGTCGATTCGTCGATCTGGCGCCGTCCGAGCAGACGAGTCTGCTCCATAAGCGACTCGGTGATTATTCGCGCAAGGTGTACGCCAAGACGAAGGAGACCAAGATCGAGACCAAGGAGGCCATCATCTGCCAGCGCGAGAACCCCTTCTACATCGACACCGTCCGGACCTTCCGTGACCGCCGGTACACCTACAAAGGTCTGCACAAGGACTGGAAAAAGAACCTCGACAAGGCGGCGGCAGGCGGTTCCGTCCCCGAAATCGTCGAGGCCAAGGCCATGATCGTCCTGTACGACTCGCTCCAACTCGCGCATAAGTGTATCCTCAACTCGTTTTACGGCTACGTCATGCGCAAGGGCGCTCGCTGGCACTCGATGGAGATGGCCGGCATCACGTGCTTGACGGGCGCGTCCATCATCCAGATGTCGCGGAAACTCGTCGAGCAGATCGGGCGACCGCTCGAGCTGGACACGGACGGTATCTGGTGCATGTTGCCGAGCACGTTCCCTGACGGTGAGCCTTTCATGACGAATCTCTCCGCGCTACCTGCAGCTGTGCTGACCCCGCGCGCTCTCTCCAGGCTTCACCTTCAAGCTCAAGGGTGGCGGCAAGTTCCCGCTCTCGTATCCTTGCACGATGCTCAACCACATCGTCCACAAGGACTTTACGAACGACCAGTACCACGAAGCGGGACCGGACGGACGCCACGTCGTCCGCGAGGAGAACTCGATCTTCTTCGAGCTCGACGGCCCCTACCGCGCCATGATCTTGCCGTCGTCGAAGGAAGAGGACAAGCTCCTGAAGAAGCGCTACGCGGTCTTCAACGAGGACGGCTCGCTCGCCGAGCTGAAGGGCTTCGAGGTGAAGCGTCGAGGCGAGCTCCAGCTCATCAAGACGTTCCAGTCGCAAATCTTCGAGAAGTTCTTGCTCGGATCGACCCTCAAGGACTGCTACGCCGCGGTCGCTTCCGTCGCCGACAAGTGGCTCGACGTCCTCTTCACCAAAGCTGTCTCGCTGCCGGACGACGAGCTCGTCGAACTCATCGCCGAGAACCGCTCGATGTCGAAAACGCTCGACGAGTACGCCGGCCAGAAGTCGACGTCGATCAGCACGGCCCGTCGCTTGGCCGAGTTCCTCGGCGAGCAGATGGTCAAAGACAAGGGTCTCTCGTGTCGGTTTATCATCTCGACAAAGCCCGTCGGCGCTCCGGTCACGGAGCGAGCAGTTCCGGTAGCCATCTTCTCGGCGGACCTCAGCGTGAAGCGCCACTTCCTCCGGAAATGGCTCAAGGACAACGCCCTCGAAGAGTTCGATCTCAGGTCGATTCTCGACTGGGACTACTACATCGAACGACTCGGCTCCGTCGTCCAGAAGCTCATCACGATCCCGGCCGCGCTGCAAAAGATTGTCAACCCGGTGCCGCGGATCCGGCACCCGGACTGGCTCTTCCGACGGATCGCGAACCAGGACGACAAGTTCAAGCAGCACCGCGTCGACGAGATGTTCAAGCGTCAGAAGCCCGTCGAGCGCGAAGCGAACGAGAACGGCCATCCCGAGTCTACTGCCGTCGCCCGCCCTCGTACTCCGCCGCCCGCTCCAGCGCCGCCGCCTCCGAAGCCGGACATCACCCGCAGCTACAGCGCATGGATCGCCTACATGAAACCGATCTGGCGCGAGAAGCGGAAGGCGATCGCCGCGGCGGAGAAAGCCGGCGGGTTCGCCACCAAAGCCGGCGCGCTCGGTTCGATGCTGCACCAGCGCTCGACCTTCTTGTCGTCGGCAGTTTGGGACGTCGTCCAGATCACGCCGGTCAGCGACCGTCCCGGCGAGTTCAAGGTGTGGCTGCTCATCGCCGACACGATGCAAAGCGTCCGGCTCCGTGTCCCGCGACAGTTTCTCGTCAACTTCGTCGACCTGCCCGAAGGCAACGACGCCTTCCCGCCGTCATGCAAGGTCGAGGCCATCTCGCGTACGCTGCCGCGAGCCCAGCCTGCGCTCAACTTGGTGCGCCTGACGACCCCGGAAGACGACTACGTCCGCGACGAACCGCTTTACGGCGAACTCCTCAACGGTCCGACCGTCGACGGCGTCTACGAGCTGCAAGTACCTCTCCTGGTGCGAGCTTTGCTGCGCTTGGGCTCTTCGTGCGTTCCCGACTCGTCTCGAGGCGTCACGCTTAACAAGGGTCTCGATCGGCATTTCACCCTCGACGACCTGAAGGCGCCCGAAGTCACGCTCAGCAAGCGGCGATACCTCGACGGAGGTCGCAACCTGCGCTACACGTACCTCTACCACATCACCGACGGCAAGAGGGGCGTCTTCGGCCTTTTCCTGCCGTCCGGCACCGCCAAGGTCTACGTCGTCGAGCGGGGCAAGGTCCGTGAGGTTCAGAACCTCGACAAGTACTACCAGACGGAGCTCGGTCTCCGCCGCGCAGCCGAGACGGAGCGCTTGAAGGCAGACAAGAGCGCAAAGCGGCAGGTCGGCGCCTTCGAGTACACCGACAACCTCAACGTCGTGCTCGCTTATGCCGGGAACGAGGACGTCGCGCTGCGGGCCATTTCCCGCGACCTGAAGCAGCTTTCGGAGCAGCGGTCCATGGCGTCACTGCTCGTTGTCCACTCGCCGAAATCGCGTGCTTACTTCGAGCAGCGCGTACCGAACACGGCCAACTTCCCGCTCGTCGTGATCCCGTCGACTCGCGCCGACAATGCTCTGCCGGCCCTCCAATGGCAGGCGGACGCGTGTCGGAACATGATCCAGCACTACCTCCGCGCGTCTGTCTGGATCCGCGAGCGCGTTGAGCTGGCGGATCGTTTCAACGTGCCCGTCTGCAACCTCGAACGCGACGTTCCGCTCTTCCTCGCCGATCTCGACTTTGCGCGCCGTTTGCACAAGTCCGACTGCGTCTTGTGGTGGTCGCCGTCGGCTCGACCCGACCTTGGTGGTCGCGAAGCCGACGCGAACGCGAGTCAGCTCGGCGACGAGCTCAACAACCCCGAGTTGGACCGGCCGGGTTGCTACTCGAACGCCTGCCTCGAGATCGAGCTGCGCAACCTCGCGGTCGATGCCGTCCTCCAATCCGCGCTCGTCTACGAGCTCGAGGGCGGGGAAGGCGCGGGCGTCGAGGAAGGCGCGCACAACCTCGACGACTACGCCAAAGGTGCGGCCGGCGCCTCGCACGTACTCGGCGACGCGATCTTGCCGACTTCCACTTTCAACATGGTCCGATCTATGGTCAAGGCCTGGTCCGTCGAGGCGAGCAAGGGCGACGGCGCCTTGTGGCGCCTCATGCTCGAGCATTTCTGGCGGTGGATCTCATCGCCCGCCTCAAACCTGTACGACCCGGCACTGTACCGCTTCGTGCACGGCTTGATGCGCAAGACGTTCTCGCAGCTGCTGGCCGAGTTCCGTCGACTCGGCTCGGACATCGTGCACGCCGACTTTGGCCGAATCTTCCTCGTCACCAACAAGCCATCCTCGTCGACCGCTTTCGCTTACGCCAACTACGTCGTGTCGTCTGTGACGACTCGCGAGCTCTTCCGGTACCTCCGCCTCGATCTCGTACGCTTCTGGGACCAGCTCGTCTGGATGGACGCCGCCAACTCGGCGGGCATCATTTGCGAACGGCCGGATCTCGACGAAGCGCCGATTGGCATCAAGACCATCATCGAGCTGCAGTTCAACATCGCGACCTACCTTCCGCCCGCAGTGCAGGGCTCGTTCGCCCGCATCGTCGCGCTCTTCGTTCGCGACATGCTCCTGGCGAAACGCGCGCAGGTCGCCGACCTCCGGACGCCCTTGCGGATCCTTCAAAACGGCCTCGAGACGGTCGAGCGGAACGGCTCCAAGAGCGGCGGAAAGGAGGGGTTGGACGAACCGGTCGATGCTGCGAAGGCTCTCGTCTCGGGCAAACTCACCCGCGAGCTCTTGAAGGCCACGAGCGAGCTCAAGGAGCAGTACGACAACCGGACCGACCCGGAGAACTTCCAGTTCCCCGTCTTGCCCGGCTCGCACCTTCGCCTCAAGAACCCGGTCCTCGAGTTCGTCAAGACCACCTGCGCCGTTCTCAGTCTCGCCCGTGACTGCAGCGAGGAGGTCATCGTGCTCAAGCGAAACTTGCTCGACTTTATCGGCGTTCGCGAGTTCGCCAAAGAGGCCATGTTTGTCAACCCGTGCCTGCCCTTCAAGGTGCCGATGGTCGTCTGTCGCGCTTGCAACTCGATCCGAGGTGAGTTTGAACGCTTGCGAACCGGAGGGATCAACGCGCTGACTCGAGTCTTTGTTTTCAGATCTCGACCTGTGTCGGAACGTGACCTTGCTCGTCAAAGGACAACCCTGGACGTGCGAGCGCTGCTCTACGGAGTACGACCGCGCTTCGATCGAGGCTCTCATCATCGACGCACTCCAACGCCGCATGGTCTCCTACCAGCTTCAAGACCTCCGCTGCGGCAAGTGCCGCACCATGAAGTCGGAGAACCTCCGCTCCCACTGCCTCTGCGCCGGCGAGTACCGCATGCTCGAGACGCGGCAAGAGTTGGCGCGGCGCATCCAGGTCACGTCGAACGTTGCCGAGTTCCACGGCCTCAAGACTCTCGGACTCGCGCTCGAATGGATGCGCGAAGTCCTCCACTGGTGCGTCTCCGCCTGTGCTCGATTCCGTTCCTTGCCCGACCGCATCTGACATCGTCGTCCATCCACAGAATGATCTCTTCTCTCAGCTTTTTTGGCCTCGCCTTGTTGTCCCTTTAGCTCATTGTTGCCAATCCTACTGTATTTCCACGATCCCGATAAACTTACGAGCGAGAAAATACTGTGAACGTGTAGACGTCGGGCAATCGAACGCCGGCAATGGAACCGTGCTCGCTCGTGCTCTCGACTCGCCTACATCTTTGCGTCCGCAGCAGCAGAGAACGTTTTTGACCAAAGAGCGCTGAGCGTCTGTTTGCGAGAGGATGTGAATCTCCCACGAAAGCTCTCACGGTGACAGCTTCCCTCTGCGTCTTAAGCACGAGAAGGAGGGTCGATAAGGGAGAACACGGCGGGCATTGCACGATTCGAAAAAAAAAACCCATTACTTCATTCAAGCTCAAGCTGATCTCTCGACCTCCCGCTCTTCCGCCTCCACTGTTACAAGCTAATCGTCCACCTCTGCGCGAAAGTCATCGTACATCCTGCCGTGTAGCCGGATGCCGTGCTTCTGGACGAGTCTCATGCCTGGTTTGACCGTGCTGCGCCAGTCGTAACGGCCGACAAGGGCTATGTCGATGCGCACACTCCGGATTTGCGCGAGTCTGTTAGGCCCGCCTAGTAACGCGCTGAGGTCTGTCCTTGGACTCATGTCGGAATCGGCGGCGAAGGCGACCTCGCGCAAGTTGGCCAAAGTGGCCAACGTGGGTAGCAGCGCTTGTCGGAAGAGACTGCTTCCGAACTCGACGCTTTCCAAATTTGGCAAGTGAGCGAGTAAATCTTGAACGCCGTCGTCGGGCAGGATTGCGGTGAATGCGCGAGCGAGACCGAGGTGCTGCACCTTTTGAGGAGTTTGGATCGAACCGACGAACGACGCAAAAACATCCGACTTTGAAGTGGTGCAAAGATCTAACGCGTGGATGGTCTGGAAGGACGCGACGAGGTCGCGGGCGGCAGGCGACTCCGCAAGGGGACCGTGAAGTGTGATCGCCCAGCTGCGACTCCCGCCGAGGGAAGGGATCGGTTTCCCCTTGTACTCTGGGCGGGCAGATGGCAGCTGGCGCGAGGTTGTCGCGTCGTGGACGATGACCGAGAGCCGGCACAGCTTGGGGTAGGTTCTGATCGATGCGTAAAGTTGTGGGCTGAACGGGTGCGGGAAGTCCTCGCGGCGGTCAAAGCTTCCGTCGATCTTGAGGTCGACAAGCGCCGGCAACGTCATTGTAGAAGGTGGCGCGAGGAGGACTTTCGCAATTCGCGGACTGCCGCCGATGTAGAGTGACTGCACGCTGGTCAAGCCCTGGATCAAGCGTTTCAGGCGGTTCGCAGATGGCACGCCGTAGTAATCGGCTAGGCCGCGCAGCCGGATTTCGAGGCTTTTTATGTAGCCGTGCAAGTGAGTCATGCCGCACAGCTCGTCGAGCTGGTGGTTGGACTTGATGCGGACCGTCTCGAAGCGGCGTTGACGAGCGACGTGCAGGAATGCCTTGGACACGAGTCCGAGGTCGGGGCAGGACGGGTCGGCCTGGGCATCGCGGCAAATGATCTCGAACAGCTCGGTCGGCAAGCTCGTCAGGCGGTCGACAGGTTGCTGTTGAGGCTGCAGATGTCGCGGTGTCAATCAGCATGCGGACGAGGTCGAGAAGAACGGGGAAGGAGTGCGCACGCTGTCAGCAGGCATCTTGAGCCGTAGTCTCGCCGTCCTTCGTATCTGAGCAGCGTAGAGCGCAAAGTGGGCGACGCAAAGTGAAGTTGAGGAAGCGAAGAAGCGATGAAGCAGCTCGACCTCGAACCATACACACCGCTCTCAAAGCGCAAGGCAGACTGCTAGAGAGCATCAAGATCGCTTCAAAGAGCCGGAACCAGCCGCTGCTTGACCGGGAAAACTCGTTCGGAGCGGACGAGGAGTAGCTGAACAATCCGCAGAGGCAGCTCGACTCGAGGGCCTCTGGTACGTCGCATCCACCGCTCGAGGCTCCTCAAAACCAGCTCTAGCCTATATGACTAGCGATTTCGCATGGATCTGCGCTTCAAACGACTTTGAGGGACAAAGAGGGATCGAAGCAGCGCAGTCGCCGAGATGTCGAAAAAAAAATCATCACGGTCCCGCATAAGGACACGAGAAGGGGTGCTGACCTTACCAACCCACCTGGAAACAGTCTTGATTCCGCCCAACACGTTCCGACAGTCGCTCCGAGCGGCGACCGGGCAACTGTACCGGTTTCACGAATCGCGACCTCTCGTTCAGGCAACCTTGCCCGGCTCCGTCCTCGGGATTCGTAGCTTTACAGCCTCCGCCGAGTCTCTACACGCTACCAAGATGACGACACAAGCGCCCGCTGGCACGCGCTACTCGATCAGCGTCCTGACGACCCACACCGTCGATTCTGCGCCAGCCCTCCTCGTCGCGTTCGACTCGCAGCGGTACCTCTTCAACACGCCAGAGGCCATCTCCCGAATCGCGCTGCAGAACAAGGTCGGCCTGCGAAAGGTCGGGCACGTCTTCCTCGGCGACGTCGAGGAGAGTGCAGGCTTGCCGGGGTTCATCCTCAGTTCCGTCGAAGCGGGAAACGACCGGATCAAGCTGGTTGGACCGGAGGGGACAGATCACTTCCTCGCTACCTGTCGGTTCTTCACACGGAGGTGAGTGAGCACGAAGACCCGGATGGCTCGATGAGGTTCATCTCTAGCCGCTTCAACAGCCCGCGTCTAACCACTCCGCTTTCTGAACTCGATGCAGGGACCGCCTTTCGCTACAGACTATCATAGCACCTTCACCAGTCACCCAAGCCGTGCCCAGACTTCCCGATCCGATCCACGCCGATCAGAACTTGGTCGTCTACGCCTTCCCGCTCGAGCCGTCGACTTTCGCCGCGAACGGATCCGCGACTGCGGGCGACCGGTCTCTTTCATCAGGAAGAGCGGGAGCTTCTTCCCCATCGCGCAAGCGCCGACGCTCGCCTTCTGCCTCTCCTCCGCCGCGGCCGAAATCGCCCCCTGGCGAAGCGTCTGCCTCTTTCTACCCCTCTTCCGCCTCGTTCAACCCCGCCAGTCTCACCGGACAAGAAGCGACCGAATGGCGTTCGCTCGTACTACGAGACATGTTCCGAGGCACGCATTTCGAACCGGCTCCGCCGCCGCAACCTCCCGCTTCTCCCTCCGGTCGCCGCATCGCCTCGCCCGCTTATCTCCCTCAACCGCTTCCGCCGTTCGAACGACAGCGTGGCTCGCAAGCACTCAGCTACCTCGTCGTCGGACCTCGGTTGCGTGGCAAGTTCCTGCCCGAAAAGGCGCGCGCGGCAGGCGTCAAACCGGGCAAGGCGTTCGCGAAACTCGTCAACGGCGAACGCGTCTGGGTCCGCGCCGCACCCGAGCCGGCAAAGTCACAATCGGCAGAGACTGCGGCGAACGGCGAGGATGCGAAGAAGAAGGAGACGAAGAAGGAGCGGAAAGCGCGGGAACGGAGGGAGGCGGAAGCGCAGGCCAAGGATGAAGGCGTCGACGGCGAGGGCGAGGGACGCTGGGTCGAGCCGGAAGAGTGCATGTCTGCTGGCCAAGACGGCACGGTACGCTCGACATCCCTCGACAGTTCTCCCGATCGTTCCACTCACGCTGAACCTATGTGCAGGCTTTCCTCGTCATCAACGTCCCGACTCCAGCGCACCTGTCCGACATCGACTCTGTGCTTCGGCCGGACTTGTTCCAGTCCATGTCGCTCGGGTCGCAAGCGATCCTGCGCGGCGCCTTTCTCTTCCTGGGATCGGGCGTTCTGTCTTCCCCGCGCCTGCAGACCTACCTCGCTTCGCTGCGTTCCGCCTTTCCCGACCTCGGCGTCCACGTCTCCTCCGCCGACTTTATCGCGGCCGGCAAGAACGAAGTGACTTTTGGTCCCTCGAGCTTGCTCAACCTGCGGCTGCAGCAACTCGACGAGAACATGTTCCAGCTGCCTCGCTACGCCTTCCTCGATGGTTCGGATCGGCAACTCGCCAGCTCGCCGGACTTTACCGCCCTGAATCCCAACACCCATTTCTCCTCTTCCCTCGCGCCGCTCGACGCCGACAAGGCTCCCTTCGGATCCGGTGTACGCAACTTTGACTTCCACGTCCCGTCAGCCGAAGCCGACGCCGAGGCAGCGCGGCTCAAAGGGCCCGAGAAGTCCGCAGAGGTTCAGCACCGTGCCGCAGAGGCGTGGGAAACGTTCTTGGCCAAGGCTCGCGCGGCCAAGGAAGCTGTCGCGGAGGAACAGATCGCTCGGAGCGCGCGAGCGAACGACGCGGACGTTCCAGCGACGGAGGGTGCCTCGAAGGTCACGCCGCTCGGCACGGGCAGCGCGATCCCGAGCAAGTACCGCAACGTGAGCGGAACTTTGCTGCATCTGCCGAAGGAGACCGAGGAGGACCCGACTCAATACATCCTCCTCGACGCCGGGGAAGGCACTTGGGGTCAGATCGCGCGTCGTTTCGGCAACGGCGACCCGACCATCACGGGCGGAGAGAGCAAGGAGGACGTCCTGCGCGGTATCAAGATGATTTTCCTCAGCCATATGCATCAGGATCATCACGCTGGTATCGCCACCATTCTGCGAAAGCGTGCACAGGTGCGCTTTCTTGCTTAGAAACCCCGACATTGGACTCTGCTGACCGTGCGCCGACCCCGTCGCAGCTCTCACTGGCGCCTCCGGATCCTCTCTACATCGTGGCGCCGCCGAACGCGCGAACCTACCTGACTGAGCAGCATCAGCTCTTTGACCTCGGCCTGGACTGGGATCGTCGCGAGCCCGGTCGGGAGGTGCGCTTCCTCGACAACTACCTCGTCGAGCCGGGCAAGACATTGTCGCCCGGCAGCAAAGCGTGAGTCTTGTTATCAGCAGATCGTGCGCTCCTCTTGCGTACTAACGGCTTCATCTCCACAGCGCGAAATCTTTGACCGACCTCTTGGCTGCTACCGGTCTCGTCGAAGTGACCGCCGTCCCCGTCTTGCATCGGTGTCGAGCGTGGGGGGCGGTCATCACACACAAGAGTGGCTGGCGAGTTGCGTACGTCCAGTTCGAGACTTCTCCCTACCAAGCCCCACCGCCGCTGACCGATCTTGGCGATAGCTTCTCTGGCGACACGATGCCGTGCGATGCGCTCGTCGACGCTGGCAAAGGCGCGTCCTTGCTGGTCCACGAGGCAACAATCGAAGACGACATGCCCGAGGTCGCGCGCGCAAAAGGTCACAGCACATTCGGACAAGCGATCGATGTTGCCACTCGGTGCGTTTGCAACGCTGCTGCTCATCATCACGGCCGAACCAACACTTACAGCCTCGCATTTCTCGCAGTATGGAAGCACGGCATCTACTCCTTACGCATTTCTCAGCGCGATACCCAAAGCTTCCGCCGCAGTCGACGTTCGACTCGACCGAGCAGACGCACCGCCCCGTTGTCGCCACCGCTTTCGACTTGATGACCCTCCGACTCGACGAGTTCTGGAAAGTCGAGCGGTACCGAGACGCGATGGACGCTCTCCTCAGCTGGGACGAAGCGGACGACAGGGACGACGCAGACGAGCTCACTGGCAAGGAAAAGCGCCTGAGCGCAAACGGTGGGGAGGTGGAAGATGTCCGACCGCACAAAGCGGTTCCCGCCAAGTCGACCTCTACGGTGCCGACAGAAGCGATCTAGACTGACGCCATTGCGTATCAGACGGGTGCGGGCTATAGAGCAGCTGGAATGGCAACCCCTTCCGCTGAACCTTCTCATTCTTCTCTTCAAGCTTACACTCCAGCGAACCGCGTCTTGCGGGCTGCGCAGGTCTACACACCCGTGAGACGCTTCCTCTGTGCCTTCTGAGCGACATACGAGCCGTTTGGAGATAGCACGTGTGCACGGACCGTCGCTTCTGCCAAGAAGGACGACGACAAGTCCACGGACAAGCCGAGGAGGAAGCTGAACTCCGTCCGCCGCACTCTCGTTGCCCAATTGCCGAAACGTTCGTCTTTTCCCACTCACCGCACTATAAAGGGCTCCGTCACGGCTAGCGCCGGAATGGCCACATACTCCGCCTTGTCCGACTTTTCGGAAGCAAAATCGAGCAATGCGGACTTGACCTCCTTGCGTCAAGACTTGTACGCGCACCCCCCGCCAGAGGGCTCGCGCACCAGCACCTTCTTCATTCGAGCCCTCCCTACGCTGGCGTCCATCTGCTGGCTCGGGACATTGACCGCGGTGAGTTCGGCGAAAAGCGCAGGGAACCGGCACGTGCTCGATGATGTGCTGACAGCCGTTCACACCTCACAGTTGCTCGTCTTGTGGGCCGTAGAAGGGCACAAAGTTTATTCTGGCACCTCGGGTGCCGTTCCCTACGTGTCCGACGTCGCGTACTTCCACGGCCACCTTTCCGTCGCTGGTAGCTCCGCCACCGCAGTTTTCTTTGTCGCCTCGCTCTCGGTCGAGCGGGCCCTTCGTGCCACTCGGGTTCTTCCCGAGGTCACCTCAGACCGCAAGCTGTGGCAACTTATAGCTATAACCGATGTCTTCACCGGGGCATGCGCAGGATTGGCTCTCTGCCTCTTGTCCGTCTATGACAGTTTCCACACGCCAAACGCACACCTCGGATTCGCGGTATGTTGACAGTGCCCATGCTATCAGTCTTTGATCGTGATCGCTGATGCTACAGACCGTTCGGGCAGATCTGCTTCATCGTATTTCACGTCCTGTCTGGCCTGCTGCAGACGATCGAAGTGTCGTATCTGTGGCATGAACAGTGAGTCGCAGAACGACGCGGCAGCTCTACAAGTTTGCGAGCAACCATACTAAGTCACCCTTTGGGCCGTGCAGCCCCGACCGGCACGGTCTCCGCGACGGTTGCCTGCTTAAGTGGCTCATCCTCGCCATTTCGTCCGGATCCGGACTTGCTTTCATAGGCTTGCACTACAAATGCTCGGGAAATGCCTACTCGGAGCCTGTCGATACCTGCTACAGAGTTACCAGTGCGTCTCGTAATGATCGTGCCTGCTGAGCCGCCGCATATTGCTTACAAGCTTTCGCAATCTGCGCCTCTCGTTTACCAGCTGCGGCCGCAATCTGCCAGTGGATCGCGTGCTACTGGTGAGTCAGGCATCTATATCGAGAGTCAAGAGAACTTCGAACTTCTCATGCAGAGGAGGGGACTGACTGAGCCCCCGTTTCCAGCTGGGGAGCTTACATGTCCACTTTGGTCATTGATCTGTGGCCTGTCCACCGCCACACCCTCCGCGCACTACCTCGGATGCAAACGGACTCGAAGGGCAACATCCACGGCGTCTGGCTGCCCGCGGCAACCGCTCCGGACGCGTTATACGAATACAGACCAATTCCGCCGCATCTCGAATTGCAGCGATTCCCGCCCACGCAAGGGCCGGACGACGCGGCGCCATGCGGTGTTCGTCTTGCACCTAGGAGAGGCTTCCACGCCGAGCTTGAAGACGACGAGACTTACTCGCGACACACTTCTCGTCGGCAGCAAGAATGGTACGAGACCGGCAAGCGAACCTCACGCCGGGTGCGCTAGGGCACTGACCCCGGCGAGCGAGCGAGTTCCTAGCGGTCGAGCGAGTCATGGAGAGCAACTATAGCGGCAGTGTCGGCTGTGCTCCTGCCCAGCAAGGTCTTGTAATCACTATTTGGTTGCCCTCTCTTTGTGAAGCATTTTTCCAGGAGTCGGAGAAATGTCACGTTTCTTGCCGCATTTCACCCAAGCAGCAAGCGTACGGCCAGTGATCCACAAGAGTCGTACAGCTTCGACGTCGAAATGCGCTGGGTCGACCGATCGAGCCAAAACGAGTGCACGCACCGGCCAATGAGGTCCACGGACAAGCCGAGGAGGCGAAGCGATGTCGATGCAAGGTCGCAATCTCCACTCTCACCGTTGTTGGTAGGAGCTCTTGAGGCTACTGTAGACCGCAGTCTTCGACGGTGTCCAACGCGAGAATGGGTACTTACTCAGCCTTGTCGGAGTTTCCGGAAGCCAAATCGAGCGATGGGGACTTGACTTCCCTGCGTCAAGACTTGGACGCCCACCCTCCGCCAGAGGTCTCCCGTATCAGTACATGCTTTATCCGAGCCCTCCCCACGCTCGCAGCGGCTTGCTGGCTGGGCACCCTGACAACGGTGAGTGAGACTGAGGGGGGTACGGAAACGGCTCGTGCTCAAATTGCTCACCATCATCGTTCGCCGTCCAGCTGCTCATAATGTGGGCTGTGGAGGGACATAAAGTCTACTCGGGCACCTCCGGCGCCGTCCCTTACTTGTCCGACGCCGCGGCATACCATCGCCGCTTTTTCGTCCCTGGCAGCTGCGCCACCGCACTCTTCTTCGTCGCCTCGCTGTCGGTCGAACGATCCCTTCGTGCTACTCGCGTCCTTCCCGAAGTCACGTCAGACCGCGCGCTGTGGCAACTAGTCGGGATCACCGATGTATTTACGGGAGCATGCGCAGGATTGGGTCTCTGCTTGTTGTCCGTCTATGACAGTTTCCACACGCCGAAGGCACATCTAGGATTCACGGTACGTCAGCGAGATTGCCGTCTTTGTCCTCGTGTAAAACAGACGCTGACGCCATCTTGGTCCGTCAGATCTGCTTCATTGGGTTTTTCGTCCTGTCGGGCTTGCTGCAAACAATTGAAGTTTCGCGTCTGTGGCACGAACAGTGAGTCAGAAGCCCTACATATATTCTCAACTTGCGAGCAGCAGCCAATCTAAGTAGCGTGTGTACCATGCAGCCCGGACCGGCACAGTCTCCGTGACAGCTGTCTCCTCAAATGGCTCATTATGGCGATTTCGGCTGTATCCGGACCCGCGTTTGTGGCTTTGGACTACAAATGCTCCGGTAATGCCTATATGGAGCCAGTCGATACCTGCTACAGGGTTATCAGTGCGGCGCACATGTGCTCTTCTTGCAAGCTGGAGCAGCGAATCCTGACCTGACGTTTTGGCGCTTGCGTTTTTTTTTTCCCCCTCACCAGCTGCGGCTGCAATCTGTGAATGGGTCGCCTGCTACTGGTGAGCTCGGCAAGCACTCGAAGGACCCTGCACCGAGGACGTGGCTGAATGACCAAAACTGCGTCCAGCGTCGGGGCTTACCTGTGCACGCTGATCATTGATCTGTGGCCGGTGCATCGGCATGCCATCCGCGCACTGCCTCGAGTCCGAGCGGACTCGAAGGGCAACATCCACGGCGTCTGGCTCCCCTCCGCGACTGGTTCGGACTCGCTGTACGAATACAGACCCATTCCGGCGCATCTCGAGATGGAGCGGTATCCGCCGGCGCAAGGACCGGAGGACGCGGCCCCGTGCGGAGTCCGGCTTGTGCCCAGGAGAGGCGTCTATGCCGACGATGCCGGTGCCGGGGACGAGACTCGCTCGCCGCACAGCACTCGCCCACAGCGGGATTGGTACGAAACCGGCAAGCGAACCTCGCGCCGGGCTTATTAGACGGACGTCGCGGCGAGCTATTTGTTTATGGTCGAGCCTAGCGTGACCAGCAAGTAGCGGTCGTGTCGCATTTGGTCCTCCTCCAGCACAGACGGTCTTGACCCTCTAGAGTCGGAGCACGGTTCGGGAGGTTGAAGACACGTACGGAGTACAGATTCATCTGCCGGACTGAAGCCTGAGGGTAGCAAGCGTGTGATCAACGGTCCCGGGAAGCTGCTCAGAGCCTGCGAGCGTATGTTGCCTGACAAACCCGAGTTGCCGGAAACAATGAAGCTGAAGTCGGCTTGTTTGCCACCACCTCGGCTTCTGTCACGAGCTTTGGCAAGATGGGCAAGCACGGCAAAGCGCTCAAGAAGCGCCGATTGGAACAACAGGCTGCACAGGCGACTCTGGCGCTCGCGGACGGCGACCTCGACGACTTTGCTGATGAGAACGATCAGTCGCCGCCGAGCGGTGTAGACTTGACGCACTTGGGCGGACTCGTGACGCCGTCCCAGCTGGCGCTGACGGTCAGGACGCTCGACACGCTCTCGAAGCACTCCGAGCTCCTCGCCAACAAGGAGGACGCCGTCCACCTGCGGCCACTCCGGCGAGCGGTTCACGACTTTCACCGCGTCGCGAACCAGCTCGCAGGAACGGGAAACTCGCTCTCGAGTCGCATATCCGCAGCCTTGACCCAGCACCGCCACCTCGACGCCCTCGTCCTCCTCGCCGAGCTCCGACTCCGAGGTCAGTCGCCAAAACTCGGCTCGTTGCAGCGCTGGGTCCGTGACCTCGACGCCGCTTCCAGGGACGACGGCTCGTTCGGAGACAGTCAGGTCCTCACAGTGCTCGACGCCATCCTCCGCTGCACCAACGGAGAACCGGAGCACGACGAGGATGAGGAAGGACTCGTTCGCGGGTCGAAAGGTCAGGTCGTCGTCCGTCAGCGCGACTGGGTCCACAGGCCACCACGCGACGGGGATGTCTATGCCGAGATCGTCGCCGGCCAATTTCCGCGTACGTTTCGCCTTCGTATGTGGTCGCGTGCGCTCACGCGGTGCTGACCCTTTTTTCCCACCCCTTCAACCGCCATGCAGCACCTGCGGACCGCGGAAAGCTCTCTTCGCGCTTCTCGCTCTTGCATACCGTCCCAGCTTCGGAGCGCCAACCTCCGAATTACCATCCAGCTCTCCTTTTTGCCTCGGCCCCGAACGCGATCCCGCTCGCTCCGGCGCCCCCGATTCCCGTCCAGCGGTTCGACGTCCCCCACGTGCCCGGCGCCTTCCTCCTCACCGACGTCTTAAGCCCAGACGAGTGCCGCAGTATCCTCGCTCACGCAGAAGCGGTCGGGTTCCGCCCGGATCAACCCATCGAGGGAGACCAGAGCGTGCTCGCGCACAACCTGTACTGGCTCGCCGACCTCCCCTTCCTCGACACGTTCTGCAAACGGTTCTTGCACTTGTGCCCACCCCTCATGGATGGCAGGCCAGTGCGAGGCATCAACGCTCGCTTCCGAGGTGTGTCCCTTGTTGTCTTTTTCGCCCTCGCTCGCTCTGCGGCCCTGAAAGCTGACAATCGCGCGCCTGCAGTCTATCGTTACGTTCCCGGAGCTATCTATCGACCACACATTGACGGTGCTTGGCCTGCCAGCGGTGTCGACCCGAAGACGGTTGGTCTTCGTCTCCTTTTCCCGCGGCGAACGAAGCGCTGACTCTGCTGATGCCGTGCGACAGGGAGAGTACTTGTACGACTCGTCTCCCAAGGACAAGCCGCAGTGGTCTCGGTTGACGTTCCTCGTACGCTCTCATTCCTTTTCAGCGTAACCCTGTCGACTCGCCGACCCCCGCGAAGGCTGATGCGAAAACCGATATCTTCCTGTATGCATAAACAACGGCAGATCTACCTCAACGACTCGTTCGATCAGGGCTGCACGACCTTCTTCCTCCCTTCGTCCCGCTCGTCGACCATGAACGCCTTCCCCGTCAAGCCCGCCCAGGGCTGCGCGCTCGTCTTCCCGCACGGCGACAGTCGCGGTTCGCTCCTGCACGAGGGTTCGCCGGTCGGGCACGGCGGCGCCAAGTATGTGATCCGGACTGAAGTGCTGTACGACGCGTACGACGCGGTGCCTGAGGGAGTTGTCGGAGGCAAGGAGGGTGAGGTCGATGAAGGGGTCACGGCGTGAGGAGAGTGGCGGCTTTGTGTTATCCCTCCGAGTTGATTGCCCTTTTGTAGCGAGTACGGATACTCACCTTGTAAGACTAGTCGAGGTCGTACCCAGGTCAGAGCGGCACTTGGGGTTTTCTTGTCTTTGGCGTTCAAAAAATCGAGCAAGAGCGTCAAAAAATCGAGCAAGAGGGACGACACCTTGCTTGACCACGCAGCGTAGCGGACAATGCTCTCGTGCTTCGTTCTAGAAAGGCAGCGGGTGCCAACCCAGCTCTCCATGCTTGGGCAAGCGTCGAAAGGTTGTGCAGAGTAATCAAAAGATGCCTGAAGACGAGGGAGAGAGTCAGGGGTACAGGTTCAGGTGAGGTGACGCCGACATGCATGTGCGGGGAACAAGAGAGAGAATAGTGTGTACGTGGGACGAGGGAGGGACGAAAGGGGGACAAAAGCAAGCAACAAGTTGAGGGGGATCGTCAAGAGGGCGAGAAGGAAGTGGAAACAAAGCAAGAAAAGGGGCTAGGCTGCTGCGAAGACGCCGCAATGCCCACCTGGGGCGACGGAGTCGGGGGGCTACAAAGAGGGGTGGGTGGAGTGGGATCATATCGAAACAGGAAGAAGCGCCGCTAGCGCAAGCCGCCACCGGGAGGCTGATCAAAGCGCGAGCTCTGAGTCCGCAGCCGTTTGTTTCGCCCCGCGCGGTCGTCCTCTTCCGCCGCGTACTCAAGAACGTTCGCCGCACCAGAAGCGACCGCTCCTCTCTCAGCAGCAACAGCAGACGGTGCGCGTCGTTTCAGCGTCGCAGGCGTCGGCGGCAACTGCTGCTGTGGTGGCGGGACGGCTGTCGTTCCCGCTGCTTTGAGCGCCTCGAGGAACTTGCTCTGCCGTGCCGGGGTGGCCGGTAAAGTTGCTGGAGTCGGCGACGGGGGAGTCTGAGGCGGGAAGAGGAGTTTCGGCGCGGTGAAAGTGAAGGGGTCGTCGGAGGGCGAGTCGGACGTCAAGAGGGCAGAGAAGGGAATGGTGGTTGCGACTCGTTGTCCGCGTCTGGTAAATCATTTCGCAAGAGCGTCAGCGATCGTGCAGCATTTTCCGGCCTTGCACGAAAGTTCGACTCACTTGACCCAGGTAACCGTCTCTGGTCGGGTGAGGGGTTCCTTCTTCTGCAGCCTCCTCGCCATGTCGTCGTTCCGGTCCACGAACGGGTTGTCCTCGTCGTACCAGCCCATCGCCCTCCTCCGTTCTTCCTGCTCGTCCCTCTTCTCCGCGTCCGCCTCCGTCGTCGCGAGTTGCCTCGCTTTCGAAGGCGGCGTCGTCGTCACTCCAGCGGCATCATGGAGGCCGGGGAATGCAGCCTCCGCCGCCGCCGCCGAGAGTTTGATCCGGTCTGGGTCGGAGCGGTGTCTCCGCCTAGAGGGCGACGAGAGGTTTTGTCGCTCGGGCCGAACGGGGGACGAAGAAGGCGAGAGGGGTGCACCGGGGAAGGGTCGCAACGAGGATTCGCCGCCGCCGCCGCCGCCAACCGCCGGGGGCAAGAAGGGGTTCAAGAGTTGTTTGCGCGATGCAGAGATTGCTGTGCCCGCCGGCGCGCCCAAGAAGTTGGCGGGTGACCCTAGAAGACAAGGGTTGGCCGGACCCTGCGATGCACGTCCTTCCGGGCGACTGGTCGCGTCGTCGTCGTCCTCGTCGCTGTCTGAAGCGAGTTGATCAACCTCGTCCTCTGTGAGGTCCATCTCGACGTCGCTGCTGCCATCGTGAGCGTCGGCGGGGGGTGACGGGAGCGAGACGAGCGAGGCGGCGCGGGCGAGCAGCGTCGGCGGGGGTCGCTTGCCCGGCCTGAACTTTGCTTTGCTCGACTGGTAGTGCGCGTGCATCGTCTCGTCGTGGCTGCTTGTAGCGTGAGAGTGGCGGAGCGACATTTTGGGAGCGGATCCAAGAGATGGCGGGACGCTGGCTGTTGGTGCTCCGAGAGCTGGACGGAAGTGGCTCGAGCGGATCAGGCGATCAAGAGCACACACACTCGAGCGACCACCGACGGCTATGCTGGGCGAGTGAGCGAGGAACAAGGGAAGGGAAAGATCGAGCCTCGCTGACGCGTCGCGCGTGTCAAAGTGCGGCGCGTCGGAGCCGCGTGCTCTTCCGGCCTGCAGGTTTTCCTCCCCAGCGCCTCTGGACTCGCCTTTCAAGGTCAGAGACCGCCCTATACAACAATAGCCTAGAAAGACACGTCCTTGCGGAATAGGCGGTCATCTACTGTCCTCTCTCTTCTTGTCCCGCCCGCTTCTTTTTCCTCGCCCAAACAAATTGTCGGTCTCTCTTTTTTAGCCATACGCTCGCGTATACGGTTGGAAATTCAGCTAGGACGTACTGGTCGTAAAGTAGCACGAGCGCACGTTAAGCCGGTCCCGCTGTGAAGGAACACGGCTCGCGTCTGTGCCGGGCACGGTCCGCGAGTTGGATGCTTGGCAAACCTCCTTGTGTTTGTCGTCCCTGCTTGTGCTCTCTCTATTCAAGTTGGTCCGGTGCGCGCAGGTCGCTCTCTCTGCCTTCTATCAGTACCTCGGCTCTCCGCAAAGCACAGAGTCGGAACGCTTCTCTCGCCGCAACATCTCTCCTCCTCGACGTCCGAATCCCGACACACGCACCCTACACTCGTTTTTCACACTCGTTCAAACACTTTCTCCAGAATGCGCTCGTATACGGCTATTCTGGCGGCCTCGCCGTTGTTCCTCCTCGGCGTGTCTGCGGCAGGGATCGTCGACAACATGGCCCTCTTCGACACCATCTCGGTCAGTGTCCCTTGTCTTCCCTCGCTCAGGCCTCTTTTACCGTCGGGGAAGCTCACCACCCCGACGAGCGTAAACAGAACCTCGCAGCTAGGTTCGAGGGAGACTACTACGTCCAGAACGTCAGGACGGGAAAGTACTTGTACTTTGACCGTCCGGGCGACTTGACCAACCTCATCGCGGGCGACGAGCGCAACCCGATCCAACTCGGCCACGACAAGTCGTACGGCCAGTCGGGACGCAAGTGGGACCACTGGGAGGGGACACTGTTCCGCGGCGGGAACGACAAGTGCATGTCGGCGCAGTGGGGAGAAGATCAAGGCGTCGACGTCGCCGGCGTCTCGTACGCTTGCAAGGTCGGACCGGGCTCGACCGGCACCGACTCGCTCGAACTCGCGAAACAACTGTGGAAGCTCGTCCCATGCGGCGGCGGCGGTGGGTCCTTCACCACGGCCAAGGGGTCCGACTTCAAGCAGCTCGCCGCGGTCGAGCCCAAGGGCGACGACTCCTCTTCCGGCGAAACCAAGGCAGCCGAGACGGCGACGTTCGAAGCCAATACTCAAGAGGCCCCTACCCAAGCCGCTCCGACAGAGGACGAGCAGGACTGGACTCCGAAGGAGACGCAGGCCGTCGACCCCAAAGACCGCTCCACTTGGGTTTGCCGCAAAGACGGGAAATGGCTCTCTGAGCACCCCGAGTGAGTCTCTGTGACGTCTGTTCTCTGACCCCGGACTGCGAAAGCCGTGGCTGACTGTGGCGAGAATCGCGCCTTACCAGCTATGTCACGAAAGCCGGCCGGATCGAGTGCAAGGACGAGCTCGAGGCCTACATCAAGGAGCACGGCAAGCCCGTCGACGACGGCATTGACCCGAACGACCGCACGACCTGGGTCTGCCGCAAGGACGGCAAGTGGCTCTCCGAGCACCCCGAGTCAGTTGGATTTTTTTCTGCCCTCGCGCTATAAAAGTTCTGCTCGCTGACGCACGAATACTTCTGCGCGACAAACAGATATGTCTGGGAGGCTGGCAAGATCGAGTGCCGTCAACGTCTCCTCGACTACTACGCCGAACACGACCAGCAGAAGAAGCGTTCGTCCATGCCCAAGCAAGCTCGGAACCTCACCCGCCGTAGCCGCCGCCGCTCCTCCGACGTTGCCCTCCACGCGTCGTCGTCGTCGATGATGAAGCGTCATTCGGACCTCCTCGCCAAGCGGGCGTCCTCCCAGACGTACTGCATCATCGCGCTCGACCACTTGACGGACATGACCACTCGCGCCGTGACCGGAAAGACGATCCCGAGCTTTGGTGGCTACCTCTCGGTCGAATTGGCCGACTGGAACGAGGGCGACGACTCGCAGCACTGGCGCATCACGCCGGCGTGATTGTGCCGCACCATTGCGAGACTCGTGCCTACTTCCCCACGATCCTTCGTCATTTCACCTATCCCTCCTTTTGCTCTTGGTCCTTCTGGATAACCCGTCCTTTGGCTTTCCATACCCTGATGTTGTATTCGTCTTCATACCCGCTACATATCTAGCTCACTCACTTTCCTTCACTTCCAACCGGTCCTAGCCTGGCGCTGGACCGCATCCTTTGCAACACCTTTTCTTGCCTTTCTCTCCGAATCAACCAGTCTCCCGGCATAAGCTTCCGAGCGTTATGAGGCTTAACGTGGCTCAACGGGGGACATTGAAGGTATTGCATGCACAGATGGACGACTTCAGCAACATGAAAGCGAGGGCAAAAAGAGGTTCTACATGCAAACCGGGATCAGACGCATTCCTCCACGTCGTCAGGATCCCAGGAGGGGTGTGTTATGAAGGGCAGGATTCTCACGCGTACGACAGACCGAGTCCGTAACCGGTGTAAGAAGAGGGCGACAAGGCGGCGCCGGCGACAGGAGCAGGCTCGAGGTTGTTCTCGGTCGCGGGTCCGACTTGCTGACTCAAGACTTGCTGTAAGAAGGCGGCGTCGATGCCCGTCGGAGATGCTGCCCAGGTCGTGCTCTCGTGCTGGGTCGGCCAGCGCTCGGTCGAGGGCGAGTCCGGAGTCGGATAGGTAGACGGTCGCACGTACGTAGTCTCTTGCGGGTGCGGGTGCGGATGCGGGTGCGGATGCGACACGCTGCCGGCGTCGTAGGTCACCCTGGCGTCAAGCGGACCGAGACTGGCCAACGCGCTGTCGGCAATGTGACCAAAGTGCGAATCGGAAGCGACGAAAGTGTGGTCGTGCGGTTGCGAGCGCGTGTGCAGCAGGCCCGAGAGCGAAGGGTCGGCCAAGGAAGGGTCGAAAGGTTCGGCCCGCGAGCCGCGGCGACTCGAGTCGGACGAAGCCCACGGAGTCTGGAGACCTCCTTGACTTGTCGTCGTCGTCCCGGCAAAGTGCTCGATTCCGCGTCGCATCGGAACCGAGGTGGCTCCTCCGGCGAGTACACCCTCTCCGTTCACGCTGCTGTTGAGCGGGAGTCGGGGTTCGTACGGTGCGGTGTGCTGGCTCAGATCAGGCTCTGCCGACATGCGGTCGTTGGCGACCGCGGCCAGCATATCGAAGGGAGACGCTCCGATCGGCGGCGCGCTGCCGCTCGCTGCACCGTAACCGCAGCCGTCGTGCCAAGCAGCGTTCGTGTCGATGTATCCGCCGTAGGGAACTTGATCGTAAGGCACCTGAGTGACCTGCTGCGCGGCGAAAGGTGCGGCGTAGTTGGCTGCATCTCCATTCACCGCCTCGTAAGGAGACTCCCACTGCGCCGCGTTCGATAGTTCGAAGGCGTACGTCGAAGTGCCGGAGTGCCGACGGGCCGGCTCGGGCGGCATAGCGAACGCCTCGTGCGGGAACTGCTGCGCCCACTGAGACGGGTCCTGACCAGGATGGATTCCATTCGCGTCCCCGATATAGACCGGCGGCGGAAAGTCGTTCGCGTGCTGCCAAGTCTGCCGTTGCTGCTGCTGCTGCTGCTGCTGCTGCTGGTGGTGGTCGCGGTGCTGGTGCTGGTGCTGCTGGTGCTGCTGCTGCTGGTGCTGCTGCTCCTGGCGGTGCTGCTGTTGCCACGAGGAGCTCGGCAGAGGCACGCGATAATCGACCAAGGCAAGATCAGAGGTCGTGCTCCTGCGCCGGTGACCCAAATCGAGCGTCGCTCGCGAAGTAGACGCCACCGGCGCTTGTCGGCCAGGAATCGAGATCGGAGCGCTCGCGATCGGCAAGACGGGCGAGACTTGAGCGTTCGTGACTTGCCAGATTTCGACAGGCTTGGTGACAGAGTGACGCGCCGCAGGCCGGGTCGCCGCGTCGTTGAGAGTTGCCGGTGGCGCGTGACGAGTCTCGATGGTGTTGTATGTCGGCGCCGAGCGCGCAACGCCCTGATCCGAGTTCGCTGTCTTGCCCGACGATGACGACCTGTTGTCGAAAGTCCTGGTTAGTAGGTCAACAAGAGTCGAATCTGGAACGAGGGGTCTTACGAGGGAGGAGGTGGCGCGACAGGTTTTCCTCCCTTGATCCACTTCGTCTTGCTCTGCTTGGCAGGCTGATGCGGCTCCACGGCTGCCGTGGTCCCGGTACTGGAAGTGTGATTGGCGTTTTGGCGAGTCTCCCTCGCTTGTCGAGCCATCTCTTCGGCGCGCACGATCGATTCCGAGGTCTCGACGGCGGCAAAGATCTCCTGAATCGCGACGTTGCTCTGAAGCGGCTCGAGAGAAGGATGGACGTGGTCCGACTGCGGCGGTCCCTGCTGGACTTGTCCAGCGCCACCAAAGATCGGCGCCCAGACTTCGTTCGTCGCCCGCTGCGCATAAGCGAGAGCCTCGACCCAGAAGCGAACCAGTTCGCGCGAGACCCGCTTGCCTTCCACAGGCGTCAGATTCGGATCTGCGGTACCTGCGATCGGGAGCGGGAACGCAGCAGGCTGCGGGAAGGCCGAGAGGAGGAGGGTCGAGAGGGGCGTGGCGGGCGCTCGAGCGAGGAACAAGGCGACCTTGGCGGCAGTGACGGGGAAAGGAGGCACGTCGACACTCTTCGAGTCGCAGAAAGCAGAGTATCGGCTGGGTAGAAGGGTAACAGGTTGAAATCAGTCCTGTGTCGAGCAGAAAGAAGGAGCCTTTTTTGTGTGGACCGCAACGCACTTCATCGTCAGACACAGACCGTCCTGCTGGTCGCGTCTGTCGAGTGCGGAAATCGCGGCTTCGATCAGCTCCTCCGATCGTAGCTGGCAGGCGAGACCTGTGGTCGTGGGGACTACTCGTGGTCAGGAGGTCTCTCTCAAACCGAACGCAGGTGCGCGAAACAAGCCCAAACCGCTCACCTCTGGCTGCTTCAAGGTTCGCATCCTTCAGAACTTGATGACGTCGCTCGTAGAGGTTCATGACCGAAGGCATGGGCGCAGGTTGGAAGATACTCGTCAAGCGGGGCGTACCTTCGTGGAGGGAGGAGATGGTTAGTTCACGGGGGGCCCTCTGCATCCCTTGGCCGAGAAGCGACAGGTTTCCTCACCGGTCCGGACCGCATCGCGTCGTTCCTGTGCAGGAACCAGCGGCAGCTCCGTCTGCGCGGGCGTCGCTTGAGGGAGGGCTCTTTTGCGTTTCGGGGGATGCGTCGTCGTCGTCGTCGTCGTCGGCGGTGCGGCGACAACTTCCATGCGTTGTCCCGCCTTGTTCGCGGTGGCGGGTGCGGGTTTGATCGGCCTAAGCGCAGGTGGATGAGAGCCTTGAAGCGTCGGAGCGGGCGCCGGATGCTGTCGCGGAACGGGAGGCGGCTTGCTCGGCACCGGAACGCGCCGAGGTTTGCTCGCCTGTTGTTGCTTCTTGCTGACCTTTGTGACCTTCTTCTGGACGTTTGGACTTGCGCTCTTTCGACGGGGCCGAGTCGCGTCGACGTCCATCGGGAGGGGCGAGTCGACTTCGCTGCTGCCGGCGTAGTCGGTCTCGTCCGGTCGGTATTCGCTCGCTGCGGTCGATGCCGTCGACGACGCAGGACTCGACGCAGCGGTCGACAAAGCCGTCTTGCGCTTTCGGGGAGTCTTCCAACCGCTGATGTCTTTCGCGCGCCTAATAGGACGGCGGGGCGGCTGGGCAGTCTCGCGCTCCAATTGTTCTTCGAGCTCGCTCAACGAGGTGAGGTCCGACTCGTCGCCGCTGTCGTCGTCGTCATCTTTTGCTTCACCCGTCACGATCGGTACTTGAGGAGTGCTCGCTGACGGAGTGGGCGCAGACGAAGCTTGACCGTGTGTGACGCTGGAAGAGGGTTGGCGGACGGGCGGTGCACTGGGTGCAGGGGCATTCGCGTCGTTCATCTGCCCGTTCACGGTCGCGGGAGACGGTGTCACGGCCTCTGTAGACTGTTTGACCGCTTCTGCATGCGCCCGCGTACCCTGCGAGGCCGTGGGCGAGTCGTCGGGCGCGGTCTGGTTGCTGCTGTCGCGTCGACGTTTGCGGAGAGCGTACACGCCGGGCGCCTCGTCGAGCAAGGCCTTGGCGCGCGTTGCCGGCGACGAGGGGACGGCACCAGCTGTGCTGGCCATGTATTCGGGCTGCTGGCGCGCTGCAGTAGCGAAGACGGGGCGCGTGTGCAGAGGCGGGAGACCGACGCGTCTCGGCCGCTCGTTTTCTCGCGCGCGCTCGAGGCGCTGGTCGGCGAGTTGGTAGGAGCAGAGAGAGAGAGGGACTGCCCTTGTCGCAAGTCAGGGCCGGGCGGTTGCTTCACGGCAGCTGGTGCAAGCGGCGAGCGAGTGAGAGCGAGCGGACACGGCGCAGACGGTTCCTTCGGCCGCATCTTTGCGTTCTCCGGAGCCGAGGCCCACGCTGATTGAAAGCCGTTAGCAGCCCGAGTTAGAATCGCGATCGCCAAGCACGAACCCCTGCACACGGACAAGCGGGGGCACGGGCCCTCTTCCCTCCCTTTCCTCCTCCTTCTCCTCCCGCCACCCGCGCCATGGTCTGACTCGCGCAAGCTGCAACGGCGGGCATCGATTCGGACATGGCCAAGCTACGAGTACGCCGACCCTTCGACCGCTCTGTAGCAAATATTCGAAAGTCGCCCTGCTACCGCTTCGCCGCTGAGCCGTCATGAAAAGCGAATCGCTCTTCTACCTGCCCCAAGCGCGTCGAAAACAGCTGCGCTCTAACTTGAAGACGATGCGGAGGCTCGGCTGCGTGGACACTTCATGAACTGGTGCTGGAAGCGCTGCAACCGCTTTGTTGATGTGATGAATCGCGAAGGCGGCTGGCTGGTCGGCCATCGTCGCAAAGCCGTTCGACGGCTTCCAAGAAGCAAAACAACCCAGCAGCATTCAGGCCTCGAGTAAGTGTGCGTTCAGCAACCCCGGCTCAGCGTTCGCTGGATGCTCATCGACAACGCGGATGAAGTCCACCTTGCCAATCTTCTCGGCCGACCCCTTGTCATCCCGCCTGCAAATTCTTTCCCATCCTCCGGCGCCACCATATCTGCAGTCTCTCGGACTCGCACAAAACGAAGGAAAGCAACTCTTCTATGTCATGCTGGAGAAAGACTCTATCTAATCAACATCTATGCGGCTGCCGGAGAATCGACCGCCTCCCAAACGATCCTCCTCAACTCGTACGTCGTCACGTCCACACTACTCTGCTGCTGCGCTTGCCTCGCTCCCCTTCCGCGCGATCCTGCGCTGCCGAATCCAGTGGGAGCCACGAACCGTTCGCGCGAGAGGGTGACGAGGCGGAAGGAAAAGTGCTCGCCGTCGGGGGATCGACGCGCGAGATGGCTAACGGCGGCGGCGGGGCGGGACGAGGTTTGCGCCGCCGGCGGGAAGAGCGACTCGACTTCTTCCATCTCGATTTGATGGGTCTGTCGCAACGGCAGCATCAAATAAAAGGTCGGTACGCCGGATTGGTCGGCGTTGTCGTTCTTTCGCGTGGGAAGTTCGAGATGAGCCGCGACCGCCGCGTGCAAGAGCGTCGCTTGGCCGCGTTCGTAGGCGAGGTCCGAGCCGAATATGACATGATATCGAGTCGTTCGATCGAACGTTGTTATCTCCTCCCGCGACGACGAGAGAGATCCGTCGTTGGGGGGCGCAATTCGCACAAAGTCTCGCCAGTCGAGCGCCCGTACGCCCACCTTGACCCTCGGCGTCGACGTATGGGCGCTTTGGGGAGGGAAATTGGCCGCCACGTTGTATCTCAAGTTTTCGAGAACCGCGTCCGGTTCGTCGCCTCCGTCCGAGAGGGTCGCCTCTCCTCTTCGGCCCAGGGCTTCCAACACCTTGGCCGCAGTCATCCCGACGAGTCCCGTCCCACTCCCGACTTCGAGTATCCGAAGTGGGGCGGCATCCGGCTTGTCGCTGCTGCCGCTGCTGCTGGAGAAGAAGTCGCCAGGGCGGGTCGCCAACAAGCGCGCAAAGAGCGTCGCGGCTCCCCACGTGCGGTGACCCGTCGACGCTTCGAGCTGCGTCCCGTCGCGGAGGGTGAGCTCGAGAGGAGGCAGAGGAGGCGCACGACGATCGCGCGTGGCGACGACGGAGGGCGGTCGAGTTGGTGGCGGAGTCGGATAGAACGACGACGCGGCGGGCGGAGGAGCGAGCCATTCCGAGACGACGCTGGCTGGCGATTCTGGTTTAGTTTGTGGACGAGGATGTGGCAGGATGTACGTCCTCGTCGACGCTCCTTGAGCTGTTGCAAGTCTCCTGAATAAGCACGGCACGCGACTGGAAACGCGGGTTGCACAAACAGGAAGGCGTTCAGACTAACCACCAGGGCCCGAGAGGTCGGTCAACAGCTTGGCCGCACGATCGATGACGCCTTCCCATGCTCCCATCATCTCGTCTTCTCCCCTCGCACATTTGCGCGTTCCGATCGCGACGACTCGGTTCAACCAGTCGCGAGCGAAATCGACCTCAAACGCGTCCATCCCGACCTCGTCGTCCTCTCCTCCTTCTTCCTCGTCCCGATCCAGCATTGTAAAATCGCAATCTTCCGACTGAATGGGAGCGAGAGGTTCTCGCAGGTCGATGGTGGGTTGTGCCGGGAATAAGAGGGCGTCGAGGTAGTCGATACCGAGGGCGAGAGCCGCAGGCGGTGGAGACGTCGGCGCCAGTGCCGGCAGTGCAGTCGATGGTTGTGAGCCGTGCATGGTGGTACAATGCGGTAGCGAGTGGCGACTCTGCTCTCCTCTGCTCGGATGCGCATGACAATCCAAATCAGCGATCAAGTGCGTGCTCGAGCGGTCGTCCGACATACCGCGTGCACTCCTTTTCTCTCCACTCCGGCTATGCTCTATCTCAGGGCTGCCGTGTCTGCATGCCGAGAGTGACGGGCGAAAAGCGCTGCCGTGTCAACGATGAGAGAGCTTCGGACTCGTTATCCTTCGCGACGTCGAGCTGGCGGGCGATATCGGCGTTCGGCTCCGCGTACACCAGTCTCCCAACTACAGTGATTAAGCTTGCCAGCCGCGCGGTCTCGCGTGCGGCGACGATGACGAAAGAGCCAAGCAACTCCGACTCCGCCCCTCGGCTCTGAGCGAACTCTCGCCGCCGCCGCCACAGCATCCTTTTCCCTCTTCCCACACCAGATACTTGTAGGGAACCATGACTGTGGCACCGCACCCGGCAGACCGAACGACTCAGCTCGACCTCCCGTCAACCGCGACCCGCGATCTCGTCTTGCTCGTCCTCCTCGCCGACACTCCCATCGATGCGTAAATCCCCCCGTTTCCTTATCGCCTGCACATTCAGGACGATGCGTAAACTGACGCTTATATCTGCGCACTCAGGGTCCGCAAAGAGTTTGGAACGTACCACGACATCTTTACTTCGCTGTTCAAGCACTCGATCGACTTGGTCGCGACCGAGAAGCACGTCACGCAAGAACCCAACGCCGAATACAAGCTCACGGTCGAGAGCTACGATGTCGTCAACGGCGACTTTCCCACCGAGGACCGCGTCAAGAGCGCGGACGGCTTGCTGATCACGGGAAGCGGTCAGTCTCTTCTCGCTCACTCACTCCCTCTGGCCCCCGCTGGTACTCATACCGGCGTACCGATCACGCAGCACATACGGCCCACGACGACGAACCCTGGATCCTCGACCTGGTCGACTACATCAAGCGGCTACCGTCGTTGAACCCGTCGCTCAAGACGATCGGGATCTGCTTTGGTCAGCAAGTCATCTCGCGCGCGTACGGGACCAAATCGTGCGGCAACGAAAAGGGGTGGGAGATCGGCGTCCACCCGATCGAGTTGACCGAGGTGGGACGGCAGGTGTTTACCGGACGGACGCAGCTGGTACGCCTAGAATTCCTCCTCCTCTGGCTTTTCCTCCCCAATCGACCCGGAGCGATCTCAAGAGGGTAAATCGGACTGACGCGGACGCGCCACTAGGCTATCCACCAAATGCACCGCGACAATGTCCCGTCCCTGCCGGAAGGGTTCGAACTGCTCGGATCGACGGACAAGTGCCCCGTGCACGGCATGGTCCGCTACGTCGACGGGACGTCGCCGTCCGAAGCGTCGTTCGACAAGATCTCGATCATCACTTTGCAAGGTGAGCTCTCCGGGCTCGCTGGCAAAAGTCCGAGGCAGTCGGGAGGAGCGCGATTGCCATTAGAGGGAGGCGTTCCGTCGGCGGCGGCGGTGCCGTCGGCTCGCGCTTTGCGCGAACCCCGAGCTGATCAAACCCGAGCTTCCCTCTATACCGTTGCAGGCCACCCTGAATTCAACAGCAAGATTGTCAACGAGGTGATCGAGATGCGAGAGTCGAAGGGGGTGATTTCGAAGGAGGTGGCGGACGAGAGTCGGGAGAATGCAAACTCGCATGATGACGGGCAATACATAGGGCGGGTGATTCTGCGGATGTTTGGATTGTAGACTGGCATCTGGCTGCTGTTAATACATAGATTGAACATATATACCCGAGGGTTGTTGGCATCTAAAGGCAAGTACCGGTTTGTGGGTCTCTTGGTGGCCGGCTCCGACTTGGCGTGTGATTCTCGCTCTCGTTTCTTTCTCCTCTCACTCTCCCTTGAACACACTCGAACCCCTTTACTCGCATGCAAGCCACCAAGATGTCGACCCAGTCTAGCAACGCTGCCCTCCCGCAAGGCGTAAAGGTGCACGGTCAGTCATCCTTTCTCCCCCGCTCTCTCGCTATCGGACAGCTTTCCCGCGATGTCCGAGGCCTTCCATCTCGGCCTCGTCGCAGCCCCAGGAGGTCCGCGGCGACGCCCACTCGCACCAGTGAAGCCTACAGAATCACCTGGCGTGCGCGCTGCACCACCCGAAGGGCGGAGAGCGTCGAGCGAGGTCGAGGTGGAGGCGTTTCATCATACCCGACCCTCGCCGCCTCTCGCCGCCTCTACACCCCTTCCGGGTCCCGCCAAATGACCCCAACTGAAGGAATAGAGTGTACTGACTCGTGTCCACCCTTCCACTGTGCCCCCGGATGCGTATGGAGCAGGCAAAGTCGAAGGTGCGCTTTCGCCGCTTTTCCTCTTCCCCACTTGCAACCCTCTCCGCATCCTTCCGTCGGCGGCAGGCCCTCTGCCCCGGCTCACTGGCTGAAACTGACTCTCGCGCGCGCAATTCCGGAATCATAAAACCGCAGGCCGTCACCAAGAGATCCTCACGCCGGCCGCGCTCGAGTTCCTCACCGTCCTGCACCGCTCCTTCAACCCGACCCGCAAGGCTCTCTTGCACCGCCGCGTCCTCCAGCAGGCCCAGTACGACGCCGGCGCCCTCCCCGACTTCCTCAAGGAAACCGAGCACATCCGCAATGACCCGACCTGGCAGGGTCCCCGGCCCATGCCCGGACTCGAAGACCGCCGCGTCGAGATCACCGGGCCGACCGACCGCAAGATGGTCCTCAAGTGAGTCGTGTGGTGCGCGCGCTGGCTACCATAGCTTTGTGTATCAAGCCGTGTGGCCTACAGTGTGAATTCCGGGACTGATACGAATCTCCTCCCCTCGCGCAGCGCCCTCAACTCGGGCGCCGCCACCTACATGTCCGACTTTGAGGACTCGAACGCACCGACTTGGCTCAACAACCTCGATGGCCAGGTCAACTTGTACGACGCCATCCGCCGCAAGATCGACTTCAAGGCTCCTGGCGGAAAGGAGTACAAGCTGAACGAGAAGACGGCCACTCTCATCGTCCGGTGCGTCCCGCAGGCCCTCATCGAGCTCTGTGTTGGCAACTGAGAGGCAACACTGTGCTGACGCTGGCTACGACCTGCAGTGCACGAGGATGGCACCTCGAGGAGGCTCACGTCACCGTCGACGGCCAGCCCATGTCGGGCTCGATCTTCGACTTTGGTCTGTACTTCTTCCACAACGCCAAGGAGCTCCTCGCTCGCGGCTT
>JAMALC010000131.1:0-50099 GCA_023628275.1 Rhodotorula sp. M30-05A-2 | reverse complement strand
GATCGGGGAAGCCGCCGAGCGCTCGCAGCTGAGCGAGAGCAGCAGTGCTGCGCGATTTTGGGAAACATCAGGGTCAGTTTCACGCGGACAAGATTGCAAGGCGCAAGGTGCCACGAAACTCACTTGAAGCTGTTTGCTCCGCGCTGCCAGCCCCGATTGAGTTCGACGCGCATCTTGACGCAGCGGTAGATCTCCTCCGTCCCGCCCTGATAATCGACTCCGAGTTGGAGCACGTCTCCGTCCTTGAGCGGCAACGGCCGACTCTCGACGTTGGGCCCGGCGAGGCGGATGTGGTTCAAAAAAGTTCCGGACGAAGACTTCGTGTCGCGGATAAAGAACTTGCCGCTCTCGTCGACCCAAATCTCGGCGTGCCCTCGCGAGACGACTTTGCTCTTGAACGCGATCCGTGCCGGTTCCTGTGGCGTGCCGCGATTGGCGTTCGCGCCCGCCGAGCCGTTCGAGCTGTGCCGGTCGGTGAAGCGGCCGATCCGGATGATGGCGAGGGCGGCGAGGTCGCGCTCGATGGGTTCAAAGTGGAGTGAGCGCGAAGACTCGAGATGCGGCACGAGGCGGATCTTGTAGGTCTCGCTGGACGCAGAGGAAGAATTGGGACCGCGACTGGACTGAGACCCGGTGGCGTTCGCGTCCGAGGCTGACGGGTTCGGCAGAGAGGTCGTGGCGCTGAGGTTGGAGAAGGCCGGCTGTTGTTGAGATTGCGACTGCTGCTGTTGTTGCTGGTTCGACGAACCGGACGGGACGGGTCGAGTTTCGGCGCCGGATCCGTTCGCTGAGGCTGCAGCTACCGATCCATGCGGCACGGGCGGTTGAGATGCACTGCGCCTCTGTCGACTTCCACTGCGGGAATTTTCGCCGCTTCCACCCTGTTGCCCTGCCGAGCCGAGCGTCGCAGTCGCCGAACTCGAGTTGCGCTTCGAGAGCGTGCGCCGGAGCCCGGGAAACCCGTAGCCACTGTTGCTCGATCGCTCGTTGCCACCGCTCGGCGAAGGGGGCATCTCGTGCTGCGGCGAGGCGGTCAAGATGCCGGGTGGTCCCCCTCCCGGACTGCGCTGCTGGAGGGACGAGGTGGTCCAGCCGCGTGGTCTCCTCGCGATGAACCCGAGATTGAGACTGAAGCGGTTGCCGCCCGAAGTTGCAGATCCGATCGAAGGTGAGCCGGGTGGGGCGGCGGCGGATTGCGAGCTGGCAAGACTGGGTGCAGCAGCTGCAGCAGGGGGCGCGGGGGGTGGCGGCAGAGGCGAGCCACCGGGTGCGAGAGCTGCGGACGACGAGGCGGGCGAGCGCGAGGAGTGGGGACTGCTGGAAGCGAATGCGGGAATTGCAGTGGCTGGTGGGGTGCCTGCAGGCGACGCATTACTGCTCGACGAGGCCGAGTTGGACTGAGCGGCGGTCAAGTGGCGCGGGAGTGAATCGGCCACAGCGGCGGGCGTCGACTCCATCGCAGTGGCTAGTCGGGGTTGCACTCGCGCCGGGAACCACTGAGAATTCGAGTCTCGATCTGTATGCTCGACTTGCGGGCGTCTGTTTGTGTGGGCGAGTGAGAAGAGTCTGTGGGCCACCGACAGCAGGCGATCGAGTTGTCGAGGGTCAACCTCGTCTGCGGGTACACAGGATCCACGGGTCAGCTTAGAGCCCAGCTTCTACAGCACAGGTCTGCTTGCTTACGTGCACCTGTCTTGCTCTCACGAAGCGTAGCGGGTCGAGAGTCGATTCGAGTCGGTCGAGACCGTTTCGTTTCGTTCCGTCACGTGGGGGAAGGAAAATTATCTCCAGTCGCAACAGCCGCTTAGGCAGACGTCGATACAGTCCGGACATCGATGATACAATAAAACTTGAGCTCGTAAAGACAGGACAACATCGCGAGAGGCTCGAGTCGAGTTCGGATTTTCGTCGGGCTTGTTCGGTTCGTCTCTTGCCCATGTCCCATCGCCCTCTCCTCGCGCTTGTATCACAGAACGAGAAGGCGAGCACATCGACAAAGCCTTGGCCACCGCTGGCCTTCGCTACGTCCGCTCGCCTCTCGCCTGCCATGCTTGACCGCTTCCCGACTGAACTCATCACGCTCATCATCGACGCGACCTCGACGGGCGCATGGCAGCGCAAGGCCCTGGTCGACGGCCTCAGTGCGGTTAGCAAGAGCTACCGCTCGGCCATGCGTCCGCTCCGCGAAGCGTTTGTCCACGTGCCGAACGCCTCCGTTATCCCCCTCCTCCGTCGGTGGCCGACGGCGACGAGGAAAGCGGTCGACACGGTTTTCGTCGGTCCAGACGACCAAGCCGATGCTCTCGAGCCTTTCAGTCTCCGAGACTTCTCGCGTCTCTTCTCCATTCTCCCCAACATCAAGTACATCTACCTGCAGCGGGTCGAGGAATCCCTTTATTCGAAGCACTTCCAGTAGTTCCTGCCTCAGGCGATGTACTTCGAGCTAAATACGTCGAACCCTTTCAAGCGTACGTCTGACACAATCAAAATTGCGAGGAAGCGTATGGATACTGACAATGTTGAGCAGGATGCCTCTCGCTCTCCCTGATCCAATCGCGATGGCATTTCCCACCCACGCTCGAGACCCCCACTTTCAAGCTACGTCAACTGAGGCTTGGTACTACCTCGACAGGGCTCGGCGCAAAGACGTGGAGAGGCTGGGGTTCTGGTCTCGAGCAGCTTCTGACGACGCAGTATCTCCCGTGCCTACGAGAACTCCGCCTCTCCTGTCGGCGGCTTCCCACGCTCTCGGCCGAGTTCATCAATCAACTGCATGTGGCCCAAGTTGACTTTCCATACGTGGTCGATATCGAACACGAGTACGGCGATCTGCGACAAATGGATTCCGCCTCCACGCAAGTACTGATCTCCTTCGATGCAAGATTTCTTCGTCCCGCCCTCGGAAGGATCTACTACTGGACAAGAGTCAGGAACACTGTATATGCGCATCTCCGGACCCGGAATGCCGAGGAACTGAGCACGATCATTCGGCTTTTGCCGGACCTCAAAGCCCTCAGTTTCGAGATTTCGAGTCCGACGATCAGCACCCGCGACCTCGACACGCTCGACAAGCTCGAGATCGCAGACACACTCAGTTACCTCAAGACGAGGTCGATCGAACTCTTCGCTGCCGGATCCGGCAACGACGATTTCGTCGACTCTGGCTTCCTCCGCTTCCTCGACTCTCGAGCCTCGTAAACCGCGCGCTTGATCTGCCGCGGACTTGAGCTTCTTAACGCTTGCGCTTGTGTAGATACTTGCATGGCGATCATCTTCTGTTAATACACGCTTGGGACGGACCATCGGGATCATGAGCTTGAGCGTCGCACAGGTCGCGCTCGATGTATACCGATCTTTTACCGGAAATATCGAAATAAACACCGAGAGAGTAGAGCGACGGGAAGCCGGTTGGACCCGTATCTCGATACCGAGGCTATGGCGTGACAGTCGGACTCTTCGTCGTCCTCGAAATGTTATCGGTTCCGCCTGCTTCTTGCCCTTCGTCGTTTGTCTCTCCCCGCGCGTTCTCCGGCTGAAAAGAGTGCACGACCACGAAGACGAGCCTCATAAAGCCACCGCTAGCCTTCGCTACACCCGCCCGCCTGCCCGCCATGCTGGACCGCTTTCCGACGGAACTCATCTCGCTGGTCATCGAAGCGACCTTGACAAACGCCTGGGAGCGCAAAGCCCTGATCGACAGCCTGAGCTCCGTCTGTACGAGCTACCGGACTGCCCTGCGTCCGCTCCGAGAGGGCGTCGTCCACGTGCCGAAAGCTGCGGTCATTCCAATCCTCCGTTCGTGGTCCGCGGCGAAGAGAAAAGCGGTTGCGACGGTTCTCGTCGGTCCGAGCGACGGCTCCAAACCTCTCGAGCCTTTCAGCCTCCGAGACTATTCGCGGCTCTTGTCGATCCTCCCCAACGTCAAATCCATCTACCTTCAACGGGTGCAAGACTCTCACTACTCAAGGTCCGACAAGCGGTTCTACTCTCGCAAAATGTGGTTCGACCTGAACTCGTCCAACCCGTTCAAGCGTGAGTATAGCACGGTCTAGGAACGCCGAAATGCACGGGTATACTGACGATATTGCGCAAGTGCAGAATGCCTCTCGCTCTCTCTCCTGCAGTCGCAATGGCATTTCCCTCCCACTCTCGAGACGACAAGCTTCAAGCTGCGACGACTTCGTCTTGACTTTGCCTCGGCAGAGCCCGGCGCGGCCGCCAGCGCAGGTTGGGGACCGGGCCTCGAGCAGTTTCTGACGAAGCAGCGTCTCCCCTCTCTGCGAGAACTCCGCCTTTCCTGCCACCGATTCCCCAAACTTTCGGCCGACTTTATCAATCAGCTCTATGCAGCTCAGATTGATTTTCCCCCACCGGCCGATTTCGAGTACAGTTTCGGTGGGGAGCACCAACTCGGTCCCTTCTCGACGCCCGTTCTGTTCTCGTTCGACATGGGATTCTTTCACCCCTTCCGCGGGCCCGAAGTCAAGGGCATTACGTTCGCGCACCTTCGCATATGGGACGCGTCCGAACTGAGCAAGGTTGTACCGCTCTTGCCGGATTTACATTATCTCAAATTTACAAAACTGCGTTCGAGCACCGTCACCAGCGATGCCGACTCGCGCGAGGACGCCTCGGTCGCCGACACGTTGAACTGCCTCAAGGAACGCTCCGTCGAGCTCTCTGACGCCGGTTCCGGAGAGGACGACTTCGTCGACTCTGGATTCCTCGACTTTCTCAAGGGTCGTGGGCCGCGTCCCTGACGGCATGACCTGCCGTGGTGCCTATGTTACTAATACCCTATCTAGAATTCTTGTAATTCAGTCTTCGACGAATCTTCATGCGGAGCAGGTGGTGAAAGGAAAGCTCGCAAAAGGAAGAACAGGAAGCCCGATCCTTCTTGCAAGCTGGTTTCGCCTGTCTTGGGCCAGTCTGGCCTCTGAGACAGCAGAATCTCTCGAACAAACGTGAACAATCGGCTGACACGAGGAGAGCAAACGGTAACAATGCAGTGGACAAGGTGCTACCGCCTGGAAACGATTGAAACGAGGAAAATGGTATACGGTTGGTCAGTACGGATCGGCAATAGCAGGTGAATCAAACCCATCGAGAATATACGCACAGCTTCTTGCTCTCAAAGAACTGGCGCAGGTGCCTGAGTTGCCACGCGCACGTCGCGCCGAGCACCGCCATCTGGATCACGCTCCACCACACGGCGCGCGAGTTGGTCCGCTCGCTCAAGACTCGGAACTCGGCCTCGCGCTCGCGCTGGAACTGCTGCTCTCGCCGGATGTCGGCGAGGCGGTGGTTCAAGTCGCGCACCTTGGCCGCGAGGTCCTTGACGTGCTCGCGCTCGTTCTCCTCGTCGACTTTTGCCTCGCCGACGGCGATGTCGAGGTGCATCCGGACTTGCGGAGTCGAGAACCAGCCGCCCGTGTAGTTGGACTGGAGGCAGATCGTGTGGTCGCCGGCCTCGTGCGACGTGAACGTAAACTTGCCCTCGGGCAACCCTCGCGTGTTGACAATCTTGTCACCGCTTTCCACCTCCTGTAGCAGCGAGAGCATACCAAGCGGCCGTTCCGGATGAAGCTGTCAGCGCTGCGGCTTGTTTCGGCCCTCGGCAAGCTGAACAAGTGACGCACCGTCACGACAATCTGGATTCCGAGCTGGTCGTTCAGCGTCCAGGTCTTTGACGAATCCTGCCATTCCTCCGCCTTGTAGTGACCTGGTTTGACGAGACAGTACGGTCGAATCAGCATCTCTCCGTGGAATTCGGTGCATCAGAGTGGTCGAGCTGGTCTCGATATCATCCGATTTGGTCCCCGAGCAGGGAGATGCGACTCACCGACCACGATAGTATCTTTGGGGATTTCTTCGATGAAGCAGCGATTTTCTCCTGCTGCGAGGTAGAAGTATAATGCTGATGCCGACTGGGCGAAGAAGAGCGCCGCGGCGCAGGCGAGAGCGAGACGCATGTTGGGCGGAGCGCACGGGCAACAACTCGGTCACAGCACTCGTAAGCGTATCGATCCGATTTGTGTCGGCGCGCGCGGTTCAGCGCAGTCGCAAGAGGAGCGGATGCGACGCGAACGACAAAGAAACGAGTCGAGGCGAGAGGTCTGCGCGCGCACAACCGGAAGACTGGTCAGCGAGCGGCCTCGTCAAGTGAGTGCTTACTTTGTTCGCTTGTGTCCCTCTGCCGCTTCGTCGCCCGTGGTGACAGCGTGACCCGCTTCCGTCGACCGCAAACTCGTGTCGGGAGATGAAGTCGACGGGGCCTCAACGCCTCGTGGCCCGGCGGTCGAGCGTGTAGCGATTGCGGGCGAGTTTACGTGCGATTCGCCTCGTGCGCAGCTCTGACGTACAGTTTGCTTGTCAATAGTCGCAGGCGAACCGGAGGTTGACCCCACTCTCGGGCGAGAGAGAGACTTGGCTTTCATTTCAACATGCTGTATGACGACGCCCGATAGCGACTTGCTCGAGAGATGGACAGCGTGAGTAGACTCACGAAGCCGGCTTGGCGAATCCACCGCTGATCTCCGGCTGCTCCATCTTCCAGTGAGCAACTCCGCCAGGCCAGTCTCGCTGTTTTCCACGACGATTCAAGCGCCCTCTTGTCTGTCGAGCTTCCAGGCGCGAGTCCCGTCATTGCAGCCGACCTGAAGACGGGAGCCGAGCTGCACCACGAGCAGGTCGAAGCGATTAACTTCGACAGCTTGCGCACTGTCGCCGGATGCGACATCTCGTTCCGGGATGCTGCGGGTCAGGAAGGGGTCGCTGTACTGTCGGTTCTCTCCTTCCCGGAGCTGCAGGTGAGTGTTTTGATTCTTTCACCCGATTACCCCGCCCCGTCTCGCGACAGGGCGAACAACCGAGGTTGACCATCTCCCTCCTTGTCAGGTCTTGACGACCATCTCTCGCGTCGTCGACCTCTCGGAAACTCCCTACGTCCACTCGTACCTCTCGTTCCGGGAAGCCGATATCTATGCCTCCCTCGTGAATGAGCTCCGAAGTCGTGGAGAGCAACAACTCGTACCGCAAGTTCTCTTCGTCGATGGAAACGGGAGATGGCATCCCCGTCAAGCGGGGAGCGCCGTCGCTGTCGGCGTGAAGACGGGGACGCCGACTATCGGAGTCGGTGAGTGAACGCCTGACTCCTTATGCCTGTGCTGTCACGATTTCCGCTCTGACATCTCCCTCGCAATTCCTGAGCAGCCAAGGAGTTTCACCCTCTGCACACGGCTGAAACGCGATCTTCGGATATTCCGAACGCGGCTTCGTCATCTTCAGACCCGCTGCGCCTACCGGAGGGCTACCTAACCTCACAGAAGAGCATGCGTCGAGCGAGTCAGGCCGTCCTTCAGAATCAGGGTGACTGGCTCGCGTTGCCCGCTCCGGTGGCACCGCATTTCCCGTCCAATCCTGGAGAGCAACCTCGCGTAGAACACTGGGGTGCCGTGAGCTTCATATCTTACTCACTCCCTTGGCCGCAGCGCAAAAAACCTGACGCCACTCCGTTCCAACAGGCGCTCTTGTCTTCTCCCGTCCGCGGCGCCTTGAATCCGATCTTTGTCTCGCCCGGCCACCGACTCTCGCTCGAAACGTCCGTCCGTCTGACTCTCGCCTGCACGCGAAACGGAAAGGTCCCAGAGCCGATCCGCTGCGCAGATCTCTTTGGTATGTCGGAGGGTCACGTCTCGAAGCGGGAAAGCTCCTTCAAGTTCAAGTTGATTCACGCGTCGCTTGCCCCCTCAGGTCGGCAGGAAGTCAAGAGAATCTGGTCCGTGTAGTCTGAGGTTCTCTATTAACTCTTCTGTATGGCAATGCACTGGGCTTCGGGATCTGGATCTGTCCTTTGTCTGTAGCGAGCGGGTGCTCCATGGCCGGAAACTCAGAGACTAAGTGCAAAGTGTGGTGGTAGATCAACTGAAGACTGCTTACGCAAGTTACGGAAGGAGTAAAAGGGATCAAGGGCACTCAGGCAAACAGTTGTCTGAGGCCACCCCAAAAAGAGATGTTTCCCCGACGGGGAATCGAACCCCGCTCGCGGCTGTGAGAGAGCCGAATCATAACCACTAGACCATCGAGGAATCGGTTATATTTCGTTGTGTTTTTGCGTTTACAGACGGAGTATTCAGCGTTTCTGCCCTGAGGCCCGAGGCTTGGTTCCTCAGCCCTCTCTGGATGCAAAGTATATCGACAGATTTGACCTCTTGTAGGGGACCTTGTGGCACAGGTAGTCGAAGGAAGCTACCAAGTCTGTGAAGCTCTGTCTCCTGGGAGTTGTAATGACTTTGGCCCTCTCGTCCTCTTCCGCAGTACGATCCGTCCCAAGCGTGTATTACAAGAGGTGATCGCCATGGAAGTATCTACACAAGCACAAGCGTAACAAGCTCGCCGTCGCCGCAGATCAGGAGCGGGGCCCACGAGAACGGAGGAAGTCGAGGAAACCGGCGTTGACGAATTGATCATCTTTGGCTTCGGCACCGAAGAACTCGATCGGCCTGTCCTTGACGAGCTCCGTCTCAGCGGAGTCGAAGAACCTATCGAGCGACTCACGGTGGCTGGTGATCAAGTCCGGAGCCCAAGCCTCGAAGCTGAGGGCTTTCAGGTCCGGCAAGAGTTGTACGATCTCGTTCAAATCCCACACGTCCCACAGCTGCAGGTGCGCAAATGCGATGCCCCGAACACAGGGCCAGTGCTGATACTCCGGAAACCTTTCCATGTCGAAGGAGAACAGCACGGGCGTTGCGAAAGGACCGATTTGCTGTGCTCCACCGAGGCTTTGCTCAATGTTGACGGGTGCCGGAAAGTTGAATTCAGCTGCGTCGAGTTGATTGATGAAGTCGGCCGACAATTTGGGGAGCCGGTGGCAGGAAAGGCGGATTTCTCGTAGGCACGGGAGACGCTGCTTCGTCAGAAACTGTTCGAGGCCTTCACCCCAGCCTTGGAAGGCTCCCACGCCACGCTCGCCCGAGATAAAATCAAGCCGCAGTTGGCGCAGCTTGAAGCGCGCAGTCTCGATCGTCGGCGGAAAATACCAATGCGAGTAGAGAACGCAGAGTGAGAGGCATTCTACCTCGCGCAGTGTTGTCAGCATACATGGCTTCTTTTTGGCTACCAAGCGTGAAACGTACGCCGGAACGGGTTCGACGACGTCAATTCGAAAGACATCCGCCGGGGGTACACATAACTGTCGATCACGCAATGATCCGCGGCGCGCTGCAGGTGGATGCACTTGACGTTCGGAAGTAGCGACAACAGGCGTGCATAGTCTTGGAGACTGAAAAACTCTGGAGGTCCGAAGCGGCGGCTCGGTCCAGCCAGGACCGTGACGACCACTTTTCTCGTCGCCGCCGGCCATGAGCGCAGGGTCGGGATGATGGCGGCCTTCGGGACGTGGACGATGCTTTCGCGGAGCGGGCGCAGAATGAATCGGTAGCTCTTGCTGACCGAGCTCAGACTGTCGATCAGGGCCTTGCGCTGCCATACGCTCGGCGAGGTCGCGTCGATGACGAGCGAGATGAGTTCGGTCGGGAAGCGGTCAAGCATGGCAGGCGAGAGGCGCGGAGAGGCGTGACGAGCCTAGCGGTGGCTTTGTGAGGCTTCTTCTTGTTGCTTGTACACTCGCTCTGCCGGACGAGCGAGAGCAGCGGGCGGTGGGTGAAGGGCAAGAGCAGGCGGACCGATGAGAACGCGAGAATTCGACGCGAACGAGTCACGCTCGGACACCATAGCCTCCGGGATAAGGATGTATCATCAACTGGCTTCCTGACGCTCTGCTCTCTCTATGTTCATGTGAAGAATTTCCGTAAGAAATCGCCTCGAGTTGCTCCGAGCACCGTGAACTTTTTCGACGCTCAATTTGCTCATCACGAAAACCCGCCGCGAAGAAGTATTACAAGAGAGGTAATCGCCACGTACGGATCTACCGCAAAACCTGGGTAAAGGAGACCGTCGCCGCAGATCAGGAGCGCGAACCGCGAGAACGGAGAAAGTCGAGGAATCCCCTGTCGACAAAGTCGTTGTCCTCGGTTGCGGAGGCGAAGAGCTCGATCGACCTGTCCTTGACGTTCTTGATCGTATCCGCGACGGAGGAGTGGTCGAGCGAGCCGAGGTCGCGGGTGCTGAATGTCGGCCTCAAAATTTCGAAACTGAGGGCTTTCAGGTCCGGCAAGAGTCGTATGACCTCGAGCAGTTCCCCTGTGTACGATACCTGCAGGTGCGCAAATACAATGCCCTTGACTTGAGGCCCTCGATAGAAACCGAAGGATCCCGTGTCGAAGGAGAAGAGCACTGGCGCTGAGAAAGGAACAACTTGGTGTGCTCTCCCTAAGCTGTACTGGACGCTGGTCGGTGGGGGAATGTCGAATTGAGCTGCATGGAGTTGATTGACGAAGTCGGTCGACATTTCGGGGAGGCGACAGCTGGAAAGGCGTAGTTCTCGCAGGCACGGGGGGCGCTGGGTCGTCAGAAACTGGTCGAGACCCGGACCCCAGCTTGCGTCGGCGTTCGCGCCGGGCTCGCCCGAGGCAAAGTCGAGCCGCAGTTGACGCAGCTTGAAGCTCGCGATTTGGAGGGTGGGCGGGAATTGCCATTGCGATCGGAGTAGGGAGAGCGTGAGGCATTCTGTGTCGCGCAGGGTCGTCAGCAAAGACACTCCTTTCGGAACCCCTGGACCGGCGAGATACATACCCCTGAACGGGTTTGACGACTTCAATTCGAACCACATGGTGCAAGGGTAGATTTCCTGGCCGTTTCCAGATTCGGAGTCTTGCACCCGCTGCAGGTAGATGTACTTGATGTTCAGGAGGATCGACAGGAGCCGCGACTAGTCTCGGAGGCTGAAAGGCTCGAGAGGTTTCGACGTGTCGCTCGGACCGACGAGAACCGTGACGACCGCTTCTGTCGTCGCCTTGGACCACGAACGAAGGATCGGAATGACCGAAGCTTTCGGCACGTGGACGACGCCCTCTTGAAGCGGACGCAGGGCGGACCGATAAGCCTTGCTGACGAGGCTCAAGCTGTCGAACATGGCCTTGCGCTGCCATGCGCCCGACGAAGTTGCATCGATGACGAGCGAGATGAGTTCGGTCGGGAAGCGGTCAAGCATGGCGAGCAGGCGTGCGGGTGCAGCGAAGGCTGGCGGGGGGCTTTATAAGGCTTTGTCTTCGTGTTTGTGTGCTCGCTCTCCCAAAAACGCGCGAGGAGAGACACACGACGAAGGGCAAGAGCAGGCGGACCGATGAAAACGGTCAAGTTGGCGAGCGCTGCGAGGAATCGAGCAGCGCGCAGGGGCGCGCCCCTAACCCTTCCGAGCGGTCCAAGACTCTTTCAGTCCTACTAGAAAAATCCTCTCCGCTCTCCAGGGACGGTTGTTGAGAAGTGAGATTGCGCGACTCGAGTTCCGCCGTCGCGTGCGAGGCTTGCGCTCCAACCATCTTAGCAGACTCGCTCGCACAGTCTCGCTCGCCTGCGGACGCGTGCTGAGGACGCTCTGCGGCATCTAGCAAGTATGCTGTATGCCTGCGAAGTCCGCTGCTGCAGCTGCGCGGCGACAAACACCAGCTGAGCCGTGGGCGACGCGCGTCGCGTCCAACACGACCCACCACCTCATCGACCTCGCAAAGACCAGCCTGGCTTGGCTACCTGCACACATCCTTGTGCTCTGTGACTGCTAGAGATTCTGAGGGGCTCCAGTGGCGGCGGCGCTGCGCCGGGGTGTGGTGGACCAAGGAAATGTCACCGCGGTTCGTCGACGCTCCCTCTCCTCGAGGTGGGCTCGACAGGATGGAAATCATGCTAGATACGATGCTTGACTGTGAAGGAACCAGCCTCTAGCACCACCACCAGCCTCTAGCACCAGCACCAGCACCAGCCTCAAGCACCATCACCAGCGCAGAGCGCCCGCTTAACGATGCTTGACTGTGAAGGAACCAGCGTATAGCGCCCATGAACCAGCCCAAAGCGCCCACGAACCAGCGCAACGCGCCCACGCACCAGTGCAAAGCGCCCAGCTTAAGACCATGACAACTTGATCCGCAAACCAGCGACAAGCATGAACCCCAGCACAGAATGCTTCTCTTGCACACTTCCGAGCGCGTCTGCGCTCAGCTCTCACCACAGTCGAAGACGAGGAACTAACGGAAGTAGTAGGGAAATTCGCGTCCGATGACGAAGGAGATCAGCACCGGCGTGGAGTCGGGATCGATTTGCCGCAGTCTGCCAAGATTGTGCTCGTTGTCGGCCAGGTCCGGTTGATCGATCTGAACTGCGTGGAGTTGATTGAGAAAATCGGTCGACATCGCAAGGATCCGGCTGCACGAGAGGCGGAGTTCTCGTAGACACGGGAGACACTGCGTCGTCAAAAATTGCTCGAGGCCGGCACCCCGGCCTTCGTCACCTCCCGGTCCCGGGTCTTTCAGGAAAAGCTCGAGTCGTAGCCGACGTAACTTGAACCGAGCACTCTCGAGCGCGGGTGGGAAATGCCAAAGTGATTGGTGGAGGGAAAGCGAGAAACATTCTGCTCGCGGCGAATCGTCAGTATATACGAGCTCCTGAGCGGGGATCTGGTCCATAATCACACACCTCTGAACGGGTTGGACGCATTCAACTCGAACCACAATCTGCAGGGGCGAGACCGCTTGGCGGATTTCGAATAATAGGAGTCCCCCATCTGTTGCAGGTAGATGTGCTTGATCTTGGGGAGTATCGAAAAGAGACGCGAGAAGTCTTGGATACTGAAAGGCTCGAGAGCTTTGGCCTGGTCGCTCGGTCCGACGAGAACCGTGACGACCGCTTTCCTCCTAGCCGTCGGCCAGGAGCGCAGGGTTGGGATGACGGCGGTCCTCGGGACGTGGACGATGCTCTCTCGAAGCGGACACATGGCCGAACGGTAGCTCTTGCTGACGAGGCTGAGCTGTCGAGCAGGGCTTTGCGCTTCCATACGCTGGTCCAGGTTGCGTCGACGATGAGTGTGATGAGTTCAGTCGGGAAGCGGTCAAGCATGGCGGGCGGAGAGGCAAGCTGCGTGCAGGTCGGGGCTCTGTAGGCGTTGCCTGCGCACTCGTCTGCTCGCTCGGCCAGATAAGCGCGAGGAAGCGACGCTGGGTGAAGGGAAAGAGCAGGCGGACCGATGAGAACGCGAAAACCACGCGAACGAGTCACGCTCGGGCCCGTAGCACTGGAATAAGAATGCATCATGGACTGCATAACTGTTGCTCTGCTCTCTCCATGTCCATGTCGGAATTTCCCACAACAGATCGCCTCCCGCGAGTTGCTCCGAGCACCACTTTTCTCGACGCCCGACTCATCCAGCACGAAGACCGCCGCGAGCAAATATCACATGAATGTAATTGCCATGTAGGGACCTAAAGAAGTGCAAACATAAAGGAAACAACCATCGCGGCCAGATCAGGAGCGCGGCCCGCGAGAATGGAGGAAGTCAAGGAATCCAGAGTCGACAAAGTCGTCGCCCTCGTATCCGGCGGCGGCGAAGAGCTTGATCGACCGTGCCTTGGCGTACTCCTTTAGATCGGCCACGGCGGGGTCGTTGAGCGAGTCGAGGTTGTCAGTGCCGATGCTCGATGTGAGGATCACGAAACTGAGGGCCTTCAGATCCGGCAAGTGGTGTACCATCGCGCTCAGTTCGAATGCGTTCCGTGCCCGCATGTGCGCAAATGCAATGCCCCTGACCGAGGGCCCGGGAAAGGGTTGATAGAATCCTGTGTCGAAAGAGAAAAGCACGGGTGCAGAGACGGGACCGATTTCCCGTACTCTGCCGAGACCGTGTTCGGCGGCGGCCGTATGGCAGAAGTCGATCTGAGCCGCATCAAGTTGATTGATGAATTCGGTCGAGATTTTCGGAACCTGACGACATAGAAGGCGGAGTTCTCGTAGGCACGGTAGACGTTGCGTCGTCAAGAATTGCCCGAGGCCGGCACCCCAGTCTTCATCGGTTCCTGAGTCAGGGTCTGTCAAGACGAGCTCGAGCCGTAGTCGACGCAGCTTGAAGCGGGCGGACTCGAGCGTCGGCGGGAAACGCCATCGTGCTTGACGGACGCAAAGCGAGAGGCATTCTGCCTTGCGCAGTGGGTGTCAGTACACAGGTGAAGCACTCGGGAGCCCCGGTATGCTGTGAACGTACGCCTGAACGGGTTGGAGGAAATCATCTCGAACCACATTTGCTGGTAGCTGAGCAGATCGTAGAAGTTGTAATAGTGGGATTCCTGGACGTGTCGCACGTAGACATGCTTGACGTGAGGGAGTATCGACAGGAGCCGCGAATAGTCTCGGAGAGTAAATGGCTCCAGAGCTTGGGCCTGGTTGTCCGTGCCGACGAAGACCGTGACGACCGCCTTCCTCCTCGCCGCCGGCCAGGAACGCAGGAGCGGGATGACGGCGGCCCTCGGGACGTGGACGGTGCTCTCCCAAAGAGGACGCGTGGCGATCCGGTAGCTCGTGCAGACGAGGCTCAGGCTGTCGATCACGGGCTTGCGCTCCCATGCGTCAGATGAGGTCGCGTCGACGGTGAGTGTGATGAGTTCGGTCGGGAAGCGGTCAAGCATGACGGGCACAAGCCGGGCGGAGAGGCGTGACGAAGGCTAGCGGTGGCTTTATTGAGGCTTCGTCGTCGTGCTCGTGTGCTCGTTCTGCCCAAAAAGGGCGAGAGAATGACGCCCAGTGAAGGGCGAGAGCCAAACCGACTGATGAGAGAACGAGTCGAAGTCTCCTTCACGATCCACACAATATATCTGGGCTTGACAGGCTCTGTGCTTCTTCGTGCTCCTGCTTTTTCATATCGATACCCTCGGCCCGGCCACCGCCCGCTATGCCTCGAGACTTGACGACAGAATCCGACTTTCAGGAATTGGTCGACAGATACGACACTTGGCTATTCGAGTCAGTATTACGCTCAGCGAGGAGTCCGGAGACGATATGCATGCCCGAATGTCCGCTCTGCTGACCCTGTTACCCCGACAACTGCAGCTGCGACGGCGTCATCTGGGAAGGCGATCATGTCATCGGCAAGGCGGGAGACACCCTGCAGTACCTCCGGAAGCTGGGCAAGCGCGTCTTCTTCGTGACCAACAATGCGACCAAGAGCCGGGGCAACAACAAGGGCAAGTTTGACAAAATGGGCATCGACTGCACCGAGGTGAGCATCCGGATTGACTTCAGAGAAAGCTGCCCCCTCGCGTTTGTGCTAACAATCGGAACCGACGCACAGGAAGAAATCTTTACTTCGGCCTTCGCGTCTGCGGCATATCTCAAGAACGTGCTCAAGTTCCCAGAGGACAAGAAGGTCTACGTGATCGGCGAGAAGGGAATCGAGGACGAACTCGACGCCGTCGGGATCAAGCGATCAGGTGGCACGGTAAGCCTCCGTGCCAAGTGGAGCGAATGACCCTGTGCTGACCGACGAATGCTGTCTCGCCGCCGCAGAGTCCGGAGGACAACGTCTTTGTCGACCTGATGGACTTTTCGTCCATCACCTCGGACCCCGAAGTCGGCGCCGTCCTGTGCGGCCTCGACATGCACATGAACTACAAAAAGTATGCTCGCGCGTTCAAGTACTTGCGCGAGAACGAGGGCTGCCTCTTCATGGCGACCAACCTCGACTCGACTTTTCCGACGCACGGCACTGTCCACCCGGGTGGGTTCTCTTTCTCTCTCTCTCGACGATGCCCTTGCTCTCCGCTATCGAGCGAGGAAAGAACACTAAACATCTGCTCTCACAGGCGGCGGCGCCACGGTGGCTCCGCTCAGCTGCGCTCTCGGTCGGGAGCCGCTCGTGGTCGGCAAGCCCGAAGCGCCGATGCTCGAGAGTATCGTGCAGACGTACGTTCAGACCTTCCTGAAGCTCGCGTTGGCCGTGTCTGACGCCGATCGCACGTCCATAGATACAAGCTCGACAAGAGCCGCATGATCATGGTCGGAGACCGATTGAACACCGATATTGCCTTCGGCAACAAGGGAGGCGTCGACACCCTCATGGTCTTGACCGGTAAGTTTCCCTTCTGGTGCGCCCGTTGAAGTGCTCTCTCTGACCACGGAAGTGCGCAAATCCCCCAGGTATTGACCAGCGAGCGGGATACGAAAAGGAAGATGCGGTCGCCGAGCCGACATATGTGGTCAACGCGCTCGGAGATCTCGCGGTCTTGGCCAAATAGAAACCATAGAGATGTGACATATGCATATAGCCATCTAAACCGCTGTTGTGATGTCAGATTTCCACGAAAGCGAAAAGTTCATCTCAGCCTTTCGACCGCCGCTCCTCCTCTAACGACCACCACCACGCATCCCGCTTTCCCGTATGCGATAGCATGCCGGGCGGAGCGAATCTCGGAGTTCCTGCACTGCGGGTACCGCAGCTGTTCGACCGGCAGCCGCACAAGCGGTCTCCGAGCATCCTCTTTGACGGCGGCACAAGGTACGACAAGTTGACGACCAAGAGTCAGCGCGGGTGGGCGCTCGTGGCGCGCAACGCCAAGCTGCTGCGAAGTATCGGCTTCGCGAGCTTGTTCTTCGTGCGTACTGCTCGTCCTGCCCTTCCTTCGCCCCTGAAAAAAAAAAGTCCGGAAAGTGGGGCCAACGATGAGAGAGGGCTGACGTTGCATATCGCCGCAGGTTCTGCTCTTCTTCTGGCGATATCAAGTGCACGTCGAGATCCAACTGTACTCGCGCGGCTGGATCCGCAACGCGATCGTGCCGGTCCGGCCTCTCTCGTCGACTTGCTTCGACCCCTCCCGGATCGCCTCGTCCGCCTACAACACCTCCCTCGCCGAAGCACCTGCGTTCGTCGATGTACATGCCGGGATCGGGATGCCACTCGGCCGCGACTGCTACGACTTTGCGGGCACGCTGCCGAGGCAGCCCGTCGACGGAATGATCCTCCCCGAGCGGACCATCTTCCATACCTACTGGCGGAACGACCTCCTCCCGCTCGGTGGCCGACAAATTGCCCTCTTGCACTCTCTCTTGGCGACTCAGGACCGCGCGTCGACTTCAGTCGTGCTCTGGACCAACGCTGCTTCCCCGTCCGCACTCACGAAACTGCCGATCCTGAAGCCGCTGCTCGAGCTGTACGGCGAGCGATTAGTGGTTCGGAGAGTCGACAAGCAGGAACTGGCGCGCGGGACACCCATGGACGGCCACAAACTGCTCGACATGGCGGACAAGCAAGCCTGGGTCGACGGCGACCTCGTGCGAGTGCTCGTCCTGAACGCGCTCGGCGGAGTCTGGGTCGATTTTGACACCATCATGACCGGTCGGGACATGCGCGTTCTGCTCGAGCACGAGTGGGTGACGCAGTGGGACTGCTATGGTGAGACCTCTTTCTCTCTCTTTTCTCAGCCCAAGCATTGCCTTCCCCTCTGGCTCTTCTCTTAACGCACTTGCAAGCTACACAGACAAGCCTTATCAGCCGTTGAACGGCGCGATGATGCACTTCCACCGCGATTCGCCCTACCTGTGCGAGATGCTGCACTCGATGGCGTCGTCGCCGCCGCCGGCCAAGAACTCGGTCGATTGGGGATCTCGCCTGTACCACAAGGTGTGGCGATCCATCGTCGCGAACGGCCACAAGCCGTTCAAGATCTTGCCGTACTGCTTCACCGACGGGCCCTCCTGTCGTCTCGACAACCGATTACCGGACCCCTTTGGCGATCCGCGGGCCGAGAAGCGGTGGGGTAACGGGCGCTGGGAGGACGTACGGAGCAAGGTCGGAAACGTGTGGGCAGTTCATCTGCATAATCAGTGGGATAAAGGGTTTCAGAAGGGTGGCTGGGTCGACGAGATGATCCTCAAACCGGTCATGGCGCAAGTAGACGAATATCGCAGCAGCAGCAACAGTCCTCTAGAGGCCGCAGGATAACATTGTAACCCGCAAACTCTCTTGCAGCAGCCCATTTCCCGTGGCGGATCCTGCGCTTGGGGCTTTCGAAGCCATAGAAGGTGCTGAAGGAAGGGAAAGCGTAATCGTTCAAGTTTTAGAGTGCGGTACGTGTAATAAGGTTGAGACGTCTAAGGAAGCGCAATAATATGATGCGGGCGGTCTACTTTGGAAAGTGTATGTTTGAGGCAAGAGACGAGGGAGGGTAGGGGGCGCGGGTTCTAATGATTGACTTCCTCGCGATACTCGGCAAGAGCGCGCTGCTTCTGCGCACGCATCCGTTCGGCCTTTTTGATGCCAAAGCCGTGCTGGAAAACTTCGCGAGTCTCCTCGAGGGAGAGCCCGGCGACTTCGGGGTAGAGGAAGTAGACAAAGACGGCGCCGAGGAAGCAGAGGCCGGCGTAGAACCCGAACGCTCCCGCGGCCGTGATGCGGTCGATCAGCGAGAGGAAGGTCGAACCGATGACGAGGTTGCTGCCCCAGTTGCTCGAGGTCGAAAGGGCGGTTCCGAGTCCGCGGACATTCATCTCGAAGAGCTCGGCCTGATTCCACGGGAGGTTGCCGATGCCTGCGCCAGAGTCCTCCAGGTCAGCCTTGTAGGACGCTGAACACTATAATAGAGCAGATCAAGCTCACCAGTGGCGTAGAAGGCGGCGTAGACGAGGACAGCCGTGAGGATGACGGGGGCCCACTTCTCGTCGACGCCGACGCCGTCGTCCGGGAGTTTGCCGCCCGTGTGCAGGGTGAGGAAGTGGAAACCGACGGCGGCGAGGATCAAGGCGGCGGACATGCCGGGGATCGTGATGCAGGCGATGCGACGACGACCGACGCGGTCAATGATGTACAGCGCAAAGAGGGTGAAGACAAAGTTGACGATCGAGATGACGAGGCCGATGACGAGCGAGTTGCTGAACCCGACGCTCTTGAACAGTGTCGGTGCATAGTACAGCAGCGTGTTCCACCCGCAAAATTGCTGAATGCCTTGCAGGCCGCAAGCGACGACCAAGGCGCGGAAGTTGGGTCCGTTGAGGTGCAGGCGCTTCCACGTCTGGATGAACGAGCCGTGGTGACTCATGTTCATCTTGACGCTCTTGCTGATGACTTCGACCTTGAGCTGGATCTGCTCTTCAGCCGCAAAGGGGTAGATCTTGCGCATGATGTTGAGCGTCGCCTCGAGGTTGTCGTGGCGGAGAAGGTAGCGCGGCGACTCGGGCAAGTAGCCGAGCATGCAGAGTTGGAGGAACTGTCGGTGTCACGAAGCGTCAGTGCATGCGCAAGACTTGGCGGGTCTAACGGAGAATCGGACCCACGGGAGGCACGGCACCGAGTCCGACCATGTAGCGCCAACCTTGGTGTACGTTCTGGAAGGCCAAGTTGATGCAGTACGCGACGACCTGTCCAAAGGTGATGGCGACGACGTTGAGGGTGACGAGACGACCACGAAGCGAGGTCGGAGCGAGTTCACCGATGTAGAGCGGGACGATGAGGGAGGCGAATCCGACGCCGAAACCGATGATGAGGCGACCGACAGCCACGATCCAGTACGAATTCGGTCCGTAGGCGACGGCTTGCATGACTGAGGGGAAGAAAAATTGCATTGATTAGCCGACGGTCAGCGCGCGCAAGTTGAGGTAAGAAAGCGAGGACGCACTGGCTCCGATCATGAAGATGATGTCGGCAAGACCGATAACGAGCTTGCGTCCAATATGGTCGGCCTGAAGGCAGACGAGATCAGTACGATGTGGTATCTTCCGCGGCCAGCGACCAGGATGCTCACGAGAATTCCGGAAGAGAATCCAGCAAGAAGCGCGCCGAGAGTGGTCGCCGAGGTCAATAGCTGTTGGAGTCAGAGCACTGCGAGGTCAGTAACACGGTAAACTCGTCCGCGAAAGCTAGCGGGACTGACCTCTTTGTTGCCAGAGCTGAGAGGGTAGCGACGCAGGTCTTGGTTGATATCCTTGTGCACGAGAGCGCCGCCGATGACACCGGTCTGTAGGCAAATAGGCGGTGAGATCTTCTCGTCGAGTACAGGAGCATGGACGGCGGACAAGACGCACGTCGTAGCCGAAGAGCAGACCTCCGGTCGCGGCGGCAATGACAAGCCACCAAACAAACGCGGTCGTGCGCTCTTCGCCTTCAGCGCGGACGACCGATTCGTCGACCTCGAGGCTAGATTGCGAGATGTGCTTGAGCGCGGCCTTGTTCGCCGGCTTGGTATAGTCGATCTCGCCGCTCGAAGTCGACTGCACCGAGTCGGATTTGCTCAGGGCGAGGCGCGAATCCTCGATCGATGAGGCGGTCATCGCGTTCTAGGGTTGGTTGAAATCTAGGTATGTGTATGGGTACGAAGCTCTATCACGAGTCTTGCCGTTCTCCCGGGGCCGAGTTTTTACGAGCGCTGTGATTCGAGAGCGAGAGACGGAATGTGAGCCCGTGGAGACCGCGAGAGATGGCTAGACTGGGAGACGTACCCTCGGTGAGAGTTGTGGGACGAACTGCACGCATGAGTCCATCGCACGTAGCAGCATAATACGGCGGTGTCGAGGTTGGGGGAGGGATCTCGTTAGCGCGTCGCTCGGCTGGGTAGCGCAATCCGACTCGCGAAAGACGCACAAGAGCGAGTTGCCGAACAGGGTGGGCAGGTGTTCCTCGTACTAGATCGCCCGAGGTACGCGAGACTGTGGGCGTTCGTTCGAGTCTTGAAGCTGGAGCACTTGAGGAGCAACAAGTCGGAAGCGTCGAAGCGCGACCGCATGAATCGGCCGAGATCGCCGCGATGGGCCGAACCTTAGCAATCGATTAGAACTCGTTTGTATTCCGGGATTCAAGTTGTATGTACAAAGGCGCTACAGCTCCCTCAGATAGTTGGCGATATGTGATAGGGAGTAGCTGTTTAGCCCTTGTTCTGCATACGCTAGAGTCAGTACAGTGTCCGATAAACAATGAAGGCGAGTTCGCGGCTACTTCACCTTCATCTCCCGAAGCTTGCCCATGGCTTCGATGGGGTCCTTGGTACCCGTAGCATCCTGCACCGCCTTGGACGACGTCCGCATAAAGACGTTCCATTCCTTCTCATCGCCGATCGTGCTCTTGCCCGTTGAGACCGCATTCTCCTGGCAGAACTTTTCGAGCTTTTGGATCGCCGCGTTGTCCGGGTCCACCTTTTTCGAGAACGCGACGCTGCAACAGGGTACGAGAGGTCAGTCTCACAGTGTCCCTCGTTGAGCAGGACGGACCGGAGAAGGGGGACTCACTTGCTTGCCGTGTACTCGTGACCGCAGTAGACAACCGTGTCGTCCGGCAACGAAGCGAGCTTCTCGTTCAGAGCGACGTGCATCTCCCTCGGCTTGCCTTCGAAAAAGCGACCGCAACCGCTGATGAACAGAGTGTCTCTGCGGTATGCCCCTCTGTGTCAGTCGAGGAAGCTAGACAGATTTTGCTCCGATCTGCTGCGCACCCGGTGAAGACTGCTCGCTGGTTCTTCTGCTTGTCTTCCACAAAGTAGCAAATGTGATCCTGAGTGCTGTGGTGTCCGAGAAGCGTCAGTCTGCAACTGCTCTCTTCCCGATGCGGCCGGCGCAAGTAGACTGACTGGCACGGGGTGAACACGGCCTTGACGTCGAGAGATCCAATCTTGAAGGTATCGTTGTCTTTGACCTGTTCCAGCACGTGAGCGTGAGCTCCCGACTTCGTTCTCTGTTGTCCCCTGCCCCGAGATGGAAACCAGGAGAAAGCGTACGAGGTTGGTCAGACCGGCAACCTTGTCGCCACCACCGTATACTTTGATGCCCGGATATCTGCGGGAAAAAAACCCCAGTGAGTATGTCTGGTCTTGCGGAAGCTGGCCGTCCCGAGCGACGCCGCTCCTTGGGAAAGCCGCCGGACCCGAACCCCTCCACGAAAAGCGGGAACTGGACGCACTGCTGGACGCATTTCTCGTTGCCGCCGGCATGATCAAAGTGCGAGTGAGTCGTCAAGAGGTACTCGCCAATCTTGACGCCTTCCTTGTCGGCAGCAGCTTGGATCTTGGGCGGGTCGTAAGGGTCGACAATTGCCGTCGTCTTGGTCTGCCGGTGTCGCCGCCACAGCACAGGAACCTCAGCGTCGAGAATCCGCGCGCAAGTCGCTCAGAGAGGAGCTTACGGTCTCGTCGATGATCAGGTACATGTAGTTGTCATCCTGTAGAACAGCGCGACGAGGCAGTGAGATGTGGGGCAGCAGGTCGAGGTCAGCGGAAGCGCATGAGTACATAGGGCGGTGCTCCAGGGAGGAACGTACACGGCAGGGCACGGGTACGACACGCATCTTGGATCTGTTCCAGTAGGCGCTCGAGCAGTGGTCAGCGTTTCTGGGCCAGACGAAGACGTGCGAGATGACGTTGCCTGCAAGTCAGCCGTGCGCTCGACTGACCGGAGCGAGGTAGAAAAAGAACGAGCAGGTACGGTCTTCGGTAGATAGCGCAAGATGTGTCCCGCAAGCATATGCAGTGCAGCGTGAATGGAGACGAAGAGAGGTTGCCTCCACTCGCCTCACAGCTTCGATTAAACGAGGAAACCCTTTCTCCAAAGCGACAATGCCCTCTTGCCAATCAAGCATATGGGATATCAGGTCCACAGCGCGCAGATACGATCGGGCTATTCAGCCCCGCTGACGCTCCGCCCGTTTCTCCCGCTCCGTCTCGAAGAAGGCGTCAATGTCGGCCTTCGTGACGGCCGTGCCTCCTTCGGCATGTGGCCGGAGGAAGCCCTTGAGGCGCTCGCTGAACAGCATCGAATAATCAGAGCTCCCGTCAGTGCGTTGGACTGTAAAGAGATCGTTCTCGAGCGACACGAGAAGCGTGCAAAGCGCGTACCTGAGTTGCGAAAAGGCGTTGATCGAGTCGAGAGCTTGTCCGCGCGGCATCCGGGTCAGGAGGTGTTCCATGCCGAGCTCGAATGTGGATTTGGCTGCACCAAGGCCCGGAACGAAGAAAAAAAAAAGTCAGCAACTCGGGGGCAGAGAGGCGCGTCAAAGAGGGGAAAAGGTCATGAGCGCACAGGCGTCGGCGTCTTCGGGCGGTTCATACACTTCCTCTTCCTCGAGCAGGTAAGGATACTTGAGCAGCGTTTTCAGGCACTGTCGAAGTACATCCGAGGCGTCAAAATTCTGGGGCGCGTTTCCGTTACAGGAAGGAACCCGTCGGGGGGACTCACCTCGCCACAGCGGCACCAGCGGTCCATCCACCCTTCTTGCAAGTAGACATTCAGACGCGCACCCCTGGCTTCCAGCCGGTTCAGGGGCCAGTCGCCCTCCGTCGACGCGGGGCGGTGCGGAGCGCGACATGCCTTCCCGCTCACGCCGCCACCGGAGGAAGGGTCGGGCGACGCTCGCGCGCGCTTGGCCGGACGCATCTCGTCCCCGAGCTGCAGTCCGGCGGCGTCCGTACTCCGCTTTGTCGTCGTCGTATCGGAGGCAGAGGGCCCTGCGACGACGGACACGGCCGCCTCCGTTCCCGTCTCGGTCTCGATCTCGTGCGCCCCCGCTCCAGACGTGACCTTGCCGAGTACCTCGTCCTGCTCCGAGATGACGACGACGCCGGTCCCTTCCATGCCGGCATAGCGCTCGAGCAAGTGGCGCAAGTCGGCCTTTTGTCGGACGCACCGCTGGCAGATCAAGACGTCGAACTCGTCTGGCGTCAGGACGGCGGCGTCTCCCTCGGTCTCGACGGCGGCACCAGCCTGCTGACCCGTCGCGGCCTGGCGTCCCATGAGACACGGCTCGTGACACCAGTCCTCGCACACGAGACACTGGATCATGTCGTTCTCCTCCGTGTGCAGGTCGTACGGCCTCCCGCACCAACAAAACTCGCCCCGAAAGTTGTGGTCGTACCGGTTCCGCTCGTTCCGCGGCGCGTCGGCCCGGTTCGAGATCTGGCAGCACGACCCGGCGCCCATCGCTTCGGTCCCGCAGTCGCAGCGGAACTCGCGCCGGTTGAACAGCTCGACGAGGTCGTGTTCGGCGTGGCACGCGACCGAGCAGGCGACGCAGACGGCGCGGTCGTTCAGGCACGTCCGGCAGGCGTACAGGGGTTGCTTGATGTAGCCGAGATCGTACGTGCACTCGGACGCGAACGGGACGGCCTCGCGCGCTTCGGCTTCGAGCGCATCCTGCGCCGCGAGGAGGTCGAGCGCGTTAAAGTTGTCGTCGCTCGACGGGACGCCCTCGCGCGTCGGAGAGAACAGGAGCGCGTTCCGGTTCAACATGGACTCGCGGCCTGGTCGCCCGGTGGAACCAAGAGTCCGTTTCTGTTCGCAAGTGGGGCTCGAGATGAGTGCTGCGAGGGTCGTGACGGCGTATAGCTTGCGGTGCCTGGCGTGTGCTGGCCTTCGAAGACGATCCGTGCCTGTAACCATTCCTGGTCAGCGCACTTGCTTCTAGACACTGCCTGGCTTCAGGAGTGTGGCTGCTCAGTCGCGGGTTCGATCAACTTGCTCACGATGACAAGTCCTGGAAGCGTAGCCCTGGTGGTAGCGATGCAGACGAGCTGTACCCTTGTTCACTGGCAACGAGTCGACCTAGAAGGTAGCGGGACAGGAAAGAGTCAAGAGGGAAAGAGAGAGGAGAACTCGACGCGCCGCTCATCGCCGCCCGCATAGATTCACGTCGCATAAGTACAATTCCGCCGAATCGGATCAGCGAGCCTGGTCGTGACCCCTTCCTATGCGGTGTCGTAAAAATCTGCTATAAATTCGGTTGCAAGAGGTGGCGCTACTCCTGCTTGGGACCCAACTCGATCTCGCCGACGCGGAGCTTTGTAAAGCCGAGCTTGCTGCGCAAGGTCCTCCGGTACCCTTTCCGGCGCTTGAACTTTTCGACCTCAAACATGGCCCCTTTGGTGTGCTCGAGGACGGTCACCTCGGCGCGGACAATCTCGTCGCCGAGGTACGGGAGCGAATCGGGGTGGCGCTGCCAGTCCTTGGGGACGCCGTTGACGGCGATGCTCCGACTCGCGGGTGGTCGGGCCGTGATCGGAGCCGAGTGAGACGCGAGCTTTGCCGACGAGACGGACGAGACGGTGCCGGTGCCGTTGGCGGCGGTGGCGGTGGTGCCGGCGCGGAGGGTGTAGTCGCGCGACCCGACTTCGAGGATGCGGGTCAGGGCGAGGCGACTCCCGACGGGGGCGTTTTTCAAGTGCGGGACGGTGAGGACGTCGCCCGGGGTGAGGAGGTACCGCCTGCCCATAAAGAGGGCCGAGATGTAGTGCGAAGGCTGCGACTTGAGGAGCGCCAGGGCGGACGGCTCCGATCTGTGGGCGGAACGGAGCGTGGGTGGGTGGGGGGAGCAGCGTCAATCTCCGTCAATACTCGTTCACTGAGTGTACGGGCAGGGCACTCACGGGGTGGGAGCAATGGTAGCGAGAGGTTTCGGGTCGAGAGCGGCCGGCTGAGCGTGCCGGGGCAAGGTGGTCGGGAGTTCAGGTGCGGCGCCGGTGCGTACGCGGGCCGACTGGGAGAACCATCTCGGTGATGGTGGTGCCCTCGCTGCTGCTGCTGCTGCTGTTTGTTGCGAGCAGGCCGAGCAAGCGAGTCGAGATGTCGAGGCTGCGCGGGCGAGAGAGCGACGGCGTCAGCACTCGGAGGAGGAGCTGGCAGTACAGAGAGGGTGAGGCGACTCACCTAGCGTTCTTGAGAGCATCACTTCGAACAGTCCCTGCCTTAGAAACCGAGTGACGAGGAGCGCAGGCGAGAGAGCTTTCAGCAGCTGCTTCAACTCGACACTCGACTCGAGGCGAGACGAGGCTATACTCGCATCAGTTCGAGGCAGTTGCATGCTGAGCAGAGTCGCACAAGGAATCACTGCCATCCACTCCCGCACCATGGCTTCGTACTCGCTCTCGTTCACCCGCCAGACGCCGGCAGGTCGCGCGGCTGCCCTCATCTCGGACGTCTACTGGACCCAGCACGTGCAGGGTTTGACCGTCTCTGAAGGCGAAAAGGTCCGTAGCCTAACCCTTTCGGCTTTTTCCCAAATTCCCGGCGAGGTCACACCCGCTCACATCCTCCTCCTGGAACCAGCTCGCACTCGGAGACGTCACTTCGCTCGTCGAAATCACCGAAAAGCTCTCGGACGCAGCCGGAAAGACCAACGATGCCCTCGGCGCATCCGAACAGCAGCGCAAAGAGGCCCGAGAGTGGCTCGCCCAGGTCGAGCGAGGCTCCTGGAACGACCAGCAGCAGCTCAAGGTGCACCCCTTCCCTCTCCGTCACTCGTGTCGTGATTGGATCGGCTGACGCACGCACGCATGCGCAGGCTGTTGACGACCAGTTGACCAGCAAGACTTTTGCCGCCGGAGACTCACTCACCGCCGCCGACCTCGGAGTCTTTGCCGCCGTTCACCCGTACATCGTCAGTAGCCCCCTTCCCTTCAAAGTAAAGGGCGCCACAGGCTAACTGCGCATTTCTGAACGCCACTCCCGCAGGCCGAGGCATCGCACTCGACCCTCCTCTCTCACCCCGCCCTCACCCGCCACTTTGGCCACATCCAGTCCCTCCCGCAACTGAGCGCCGCCCTCTCGCACCTCTTCACTCCCGCCCACGTCCAGATCGACGTCGACAACGTACCCCTCGTCGAGATCAAGCCCGACGTCAAGGTCAAGAAACCGAAACCCGAAGCCGAGGCCGGCAAGGAGAAGGAGAAGGCCCCCGTCAAGCAGGCCAACGTCGCCAAGGCGGTCAGTGATAAGAAGAAGGGAGAGCAGAAGGGAGAGGCCGCCGCGGCTGCGGCGAGTGGAGTTGAGGGCGCCAAGCCCGAAGGCAAGAAGAAGGAAAAGGCCCCGAAGGAGAAGAAGCCCGCCGCGCCGGCACCGGTCGCAGAAGCCCCCGCACCCTGGATGGTCGACCTCCGGGTCGGCAAGATTGTCGATGGTGAGTTGCTCTCTCCGCAGGCTGGTCGAGCGGACGCGAAGGATCGCTGATTCTGCCGCATTTTCGGATGATGCTCTCGCCTCGCAGTCAAGGTTCACCCGGACGCCGACTCGCTGTACGTCGAACAGATCGACGTCGGAGAGGCCGAGCCGCGGACGGTCGTATCCGGCCTCGTCAAGTACAAGACCCTCGACGAGAGTACGTCGCGCTTGTCTCGCACCCGCTCATTTGGACCTCCCCCCCGTTCTGACCAGGACTTCTGGGCTCTCCAACAGTGCGGAACGCTACTCTCATTGCGGTCTGCAACTTGAAGCCGGCGAGCAGTGAGTTTTATTTTCGCATTCTTTTCGTCCTTGCTCGGTACGGAAGGCTGACCTCGACTTGCCGTGCCCCGCAGTGCGAGGAGTCAAGTCTTTCGCCATGGTGCTCTGCGTGAGTCCCCCGGCTTTTGCAGAGGCCTCCGTCAAATGTCATCCCGGCCACTGACCAAGTGTGTGTTTTTCTCTTCAGGCAACATCGCCGGACGGCAAAGACGGCGGCGTCGAGTTTGTCGACCCTCCCGCGGGTTCGCAACCGGGCGACCGCGTCTACTTTGAAGGCTTCCAGGACAAGACGGCGCTCGAGCTCCTGAACCCGAAGAAGAAGATCTTTGAGGCAGTCCAGCCCGGGTTCACGACGCTCGAGACGCGCGAGGCGGCGTGGGTCGACAAGGAATCGGGCCAGGTGCACAAGATCGTGACCGACAAGGGAGTCTGCAAGGCCCCCAACTTTGTCGGCGCGAGTCTGTCGTAGAGACTCTTCACGCAATGTCCCGCAGCAGCAGCAGCAGTAACCGTTTGCAAAGAGAATCATCGGTCTTCTCTGCCTTTTCTGGACCACTACTGCGTCGGCATAGCTTCTGACGGGTGTAGGAGTTTATGTACAACAGAGGCTCCGTTTCATCACAATCTATGTCTGCGCATTCTTCTTCTGCTCTTGCTCCAGGTACCTGTCCAACTCGCGTTGTGTCAGCGCACAGGCAGGAAACTCGAGCGGACGGAGCAAAGTGGCTATCCACATACCATGCGTCTCGTGCTCGGACTGTTGAAGGGTCGCGAGGGAGCGATTGGAGATATTCAGCGGTAGGTATTGAGTGTTCGAGGGCCGAGTAGGGCAGAGTGGCGTCGGAGGGGAGGTGGAAGATGGTCAGAGCTCTCCGCTGCGCTTCATCGTGCCGCCTGTTGTCGACACGACACAAGTATTTCGGACCAATGACAGTCAGTGTCTTGTTTTAGCGGTCACGCACCCTTGGGGAGATGGTTGCCGTACTGCGAATCGTGAAGCCGGTCAGCGATTTCAGAATCTTCACCAAAAGGCCTGTCTTGATTCGGAGGGCGCGCCGGAGCTCACCCAGAAGGCGAATCCTCCCGCCAAGCCGAATCCGATACCGAGAGAAACGTGCGTCAGGATCTAGCGGTTCGTTCCATCGTCGCCGAGGGATGGGGGTCAGCGAAAATGGTCGAACCTTGAACCACAAGCCGGGGTTTCCTCGGACGCCTTCCTCCGCCCACACTCACCGAGCGGTGGAACATCCCCGTGATAGGTGCGATAGCTGCCATGGTGTTACGGGATTTCAAAGGCAGTCGGTTGTAGGGAAAGGAACGCAAAAGTCGACTCTGGCTCTCGAGGACAATCGCATCCGCAGCATCGCGAAGGTCTGCGATGGCGCAGGCTCTCTGCGTGGTTTGTAGAAGCTATGCGGGGCCGAGGAGGGCTCGAGTTTGCCCAGGCTTTCGCGAAGTAGAGCGACCACAGTCGTGCAGTGCCTCTTGACTGCAGCCCATGCACAAATCGGACCGCAACGAGCCCCTGGACCGAAGAATTGCCTCGCGCTCGCAGAAGTTCGAGCTCCTTTCGACAACGACCGAGCGAGTACCGACAAGCGCGCGCTCCGGTACGCACAGCAGCCAGCACTCTGTGTGCTCGAAGCGCGGCCGACAAGCGCGATGGCTCCTCCCCGCTCCGACCAGTAGGCAGCGCACCAGCATCCTGACTTGACGACGCACGGCACCTGACTCTACGCTCCAGCGTACGAGACCTGTCTCCCGCCAGACACATACGCTCGCTCTGTCCATGACGGCGGCGCTCCGTGGTTCAACCTGATCGCGAAAAAACACCCTTGCGCCGTTGCGGGAAAAGAAGAAGAGAAAGGGGGAGATACGGAGGAGAAATCGTCGTCCGGTCCTCCTCTACGAGCTCTCGGCGCGCGACTTCTGGAGCTCGAGGTACCCTGTGGTTGCCAGACTCGTCAGCCTGGCACGCGGCGGTGACTCGGGACCAAGGAGGGGGGAGGGGACAGAGTTCAGCGCGGGACATACACTGGTCGCGGCGGGTGACGTTCCTCTGGTGGATGCCGATCCAGAAGGCGTATCCGGCTGTGAGCACAACGAGAACACGAGTCAGCTAGAGCCTCGTGCATGCTGTGTAGACCGCTTTGTCGAGGAGTCACCACTCACCGACAATGCCGCCTCCGATTCCGATCGAGAGGTTGGTGAGAAGCTAGTGACGGGCGGGATCCGGGCGATGTAGTCGATACAGTGTCGTTGGAGCAATTGTCAAGCACGCGTGCGTGTTGGAGAGAGCAAGTCGAGTTGGGAGCGAGGGAGGAGAAGCGTCAGGCCGAGCCTCTCGACAGCGAGCGGGACCGCAGCGGGCAGGAGGAAAGTGGACAGGACGTACGTGCTTCTTCATCATTCCGGTGATCGGTGCGATGGCCATCTTGGACGGTGCTGCGGCTCGGCGTGGAGAGGACAACGAGGCGGTTCGTTCGCTCGCCCGGGTCGAAGCGGCGACGACTTGGCGGCGAGGCGACAACGCGTCGGCAGACCATTGACCGCTCACTTGTCTATTGCATATGCTTGTGAATGCGCATTCAATCCGCACAGGTTTAAACCCGATGCGCTCGCTCGTCTCCAGCGCCCCGTGTACCGCTCTCATTGGCCGCTCGATCGCTTGCCGCTCGCAACCTCAACGACGCCATGCTGAGGGTCCTCGTATATGTTCAAACTGGCCCGATTGCCGGCAGCTACTCGAACCGCTATACGGCAAGCTATAAAAAACGACCAAATGGGAGGGAGGGAAAGCCCCGTTCGACGATGACCAGCACCGTCGACGGGGCACTGGTCTGCAACTGTGCGGGACCGGAGGAATGCGATAGATAACGGAGGCGGTGTGTGTGTGAAGGCGAAAATAAACAAAACATGGAGGGTCCGAGACGTCGAAAGGCTCGATTACTCGACCGAGAAAACGTGGACGCTCTTGATCTCCCAGATCGCTTCGTCAAAGTTGCTCGGCTCCATCAAGTACTCGCTGCAGGTCGCAGCCACGTTCCCGCAGCTCTGCTGCCAGATCTACACGTCGCGGAACGGGAGGGGGAACATGTCAGCACTTCGGCTCCCCGATTTCCGTCGATGATGATCAGCTTTAACTCACCTCCTGCAGACCGGCATATTCACCACAGAGGGTGATGTCTGTAATTGCAGGGGGTCGTGTCAGTCACCGACTCTTGGCAGGGCTCGTGTCAGTCACCGACTCCTGGGTCTAATGAGAAGGCAGCTTACTGAAGATGAGACGCCTGTACGACAAGGACAAAGAGCTCAAGTTTAGCTGACCGCGACGGAGAACGAGCACAGGAAGAGAGCCTGAGGAAGACTCACTGAGCACTAAACATGCGCGCGATGTCGCAGCTCGACTTGGGCCACGTCGCGGTCGGCGTGCCCCAGGTCGACCGGTCCGGCGCGCCCTGCAGGATGTTGTCCGGAATCTCGGCGCGGGGGAAGAACCAGATCGAGATCTCGTCCTCGGTGAAGAGCGTGGCGATCACTCCACCGCCTAAGGATTCACGGTGCGCTGTCAGCGACGTGCCCTCCCTTCGAGGTACGAGGAAAAACAACCCGACTCACCACCGGCGTTGAACTCCTGACCGTACGAGGCCTTGCCCGCGCGGTACGAGCAACCAGCATTACCGCCCTGCACAGCACATTCAGTACTGCGCGTGCGTCGGAGATCGTGCATCAGTCACACGGCGCCGCACGGAAAAGTCCGTGCGTCAGCCGCGATGCTCACGAACACCCGAGCCAGGAGACGATTACTTACCCAACGAGCGTGCCTGTCGCGTCAGGGTTCGATGGCGCCGAGCAGCCGTCGCCGTCCGTGTGCAGGCTGATCATGTTCTCGGCGTCCAGGTTGACGCCCTCGATCACGTCCTGCCGGCGCAAACTAAGAGGTCAGTTCGGCGGACGGGCAAAGACAGGCTAGAGACCCACAATCTCTCCACCCTCAGGCCAAGACATTTCTCCATAACTCCACCAGGCGGGCCAAGCTGTGAGTCGTGTATGACATGCGTCAGCGAGATGCTCCGGAGTCTCCTCAATTGGTTTTCGAGGTTGGCCGCCCCAAGCCTCCGCGCACCATTCGGGCAAATGGACTCACTCCCGCACCCCCATGGCATCCGGATAATGTCCGCCAAGACGAGCGAACCGATCTCGACTGGCTCGGCAGATTCGATGCGGACCGACTTGCGGTTCTCGCCTGGGCCGAGCTTTGACTTGTTGTCGACGCGCTGCGGACCGAGGGCATTTCATCAGCATCTTGGTTCGTGCCCAGACTACTCTTGCCTGCAAAGTATGAGGTGCCGTACCAACGTGGCCGAGTTCTCGTCTGCGGAAATGAGACCCGCTTGTTCGGCCTCTTCGCGACTGACGTAGTCGACTTGACCCTGCAGAAGAGAAGCTTGGCGTCAGGCCGAAAGACGGTCGCGTGTATGCCAACTCGAACCCCAGACTCGCATCGCGCGCACGGCCCGCCGGCTTGAAAAGTCTCGGCTTACCTCGGTCGGGTCGACCTCCTGGAAGAACATCCATTGATCAAAGAACGTGGAGCCGGAGTACGACCTTGTGAGTGTGTATGGTCCTCCCGTAGGCGCACCGGTCGGCGCCGGCGAGCGGCTCGTGGTGGCAGTCGACCGCGAGGTCGACGAGCGCGCTCGACCCGTCGTCGTGGACGTGGACGACACATCGGGGTAGGTGACCTCGGTGGGATACTCTCTCGGGGTCGAGTGATCTGCTCGAGCCCGAAAATCAGCCACAGGTTCCTGAACCAAGGCTGGCCGTGATGCTCACCGTCGGTACATTCCGGCGTGCCAGTGGGCCGCTGACGGTTGCGCCATCGCCACCCGTACCCGTAGTAGCCGTCGTCCGGCGAGCCTTCCTCGGTCGCCTGGACCGCGATGCTACCAACGAGGATGCACAGGAGCGAGGTTGAGATGCGCATACTGGGAGGGGAGATTGTTTGCGTGAAGGAGAGGGAGAAAGGGATCGCTCTGCGATGGGGGATAAGTGGAGGAGTTCGAGCGGCCTGCCGCTGTTGCAATCGGATGAGCAAAGAGAGGGCGGAGGAAGAGAAAGAAAGCAGATGAGAGGCAGCGACGACAGAAAGTTAGGCATCGAGGCGAACCGTGCACGTCCGGCGAACGGTTCGACCCAGGATGGCGGACATCCCGAACTCTTGGGGAGCGTTCCGCGTCTTGTGTACTTGGGCGTTCCAGACCCTTGTGGCGTATTTATGACGACGCGCGTACGCACAGCGTACTTGGACGTCCGTCTGGGAACTTGAGAAGGTCGCGTGACGGGACAAAAAAGACTGCTGCCCGCCGCCGCCGCCGCAGCAGCTGTAAGGGGACCGCGACTGACACAGACCCCACACACGGACCATAGCCCTCTTTCTGGCCGGCCGGGGAGACCGGCGAGACTATCGTCCCAGGCAAAAACGCGCGCAGACCCGAAGCCCCTGAAGTTCACTTTGCATAAATCTTGACACTACGAACCTCCCATACGGCCTCGTCAAAATTGGCAGGATCAGCAACAAAGTCGCTGCAAGTAGGCGCTTTATCCTTGCAGTGACGTGCCCAGGCCTGGAAACGTTGAGCAAAGATCTCGTCAGTGGCGGTGGCGGTTCTTCTTGACACTGCACACCATGACTAACTGCCGGTTCGCCTGCATACTCTCCGCAGATGGTGATATCTGTTTCGTGAGAGGCGTGTTGGTTGGGAACACTCGGGGTGCAAAGTGGAGAGGTTTCGGCGCACTGAAAATGAGACGTCTGACAAGCGCAGAGGCAACAGGTCAGTCTCAGTGACTGCGCGGTCTGCGACGCGGACGTACTGATGCGTGAAAAACTTCTTGATGTCGCACGAGGAGCTTGGCCAATTTGCGGTCGGCTTTCCCCAAGTTGAGGGGTCCGTCAGATTGTCCGGAATATCACTCCGCGTCCAGAACCAGACGGAGATGCCCTCCTCGGCAAATAGCGTCGCATAAACTCCTCCGCCTAGGAAGGGATCTCTTAGTATGCAAGCTTCCGGCGGATGTGAGCGATCGGGGCATGCGACGTACCGGCGTCATTAAAGTCTTTCCCGTAGGATTTCGGGCCAGCGCCGTAGGAGCAACCTCCGATTCCGGACCCGACATCACACACGACGCTGTATGAGAGAGTAACCCGGGTCAGATATAACCCTCCGGCCCCAGCATCACAGACACCCTTGAGGTGTCGAAAAGGGGTTGATACGGACTTTTGTGGCATGATCTCGCCCGAAACGTCGGGTTTCGACGCCGGTTTACAGCCGTCGCCGTCTGTATGCAGGGTGATGACGTTGGTCTTGTCAAGGTTGACCCCCTCAATGACGTCCTGAGAACCGAGAGCGTGGGCGAGCTCGGCCGGTCAGCGAGCTTGCCGCGCAACTTCGAAGCACGCGAATACACGCACAATCTCGCCACCGTCCGGCCAGTCTGGATCGCCAAAGCTCCACCACGCAGGCCACGTTGCGCAGCCCCAAGGCATGCGAATAATGTCCGCGATGATCAAGGAACCGAGTTCTGCTGGTTGCGCTGATTCGATTCGAACGGAATCTCGTTTCGCCCCTTTCGCCAGCTTCTTTGTGTTGTCGACGCGCTGTACGAAGTAATGTCAGTCAAGCGCAGATAGCCGGCAGATCCGCCGAACCCACCATCATCGCCGATTCTGCAGTGGCGGAGAAAAGCCCGGCTTTCTGTGCAGCGTCTTTCTTCAGGTACTTGACCTGGCCCTCGGTCGGGTCCTCTAGCGAGAAGAATTCCCAGCCATCAAAGAAGGTCTCGCCCTCGTAGGATCGCACAAGCTTGTACGGGCCTTTTGTATCGTTAGGAGATGCCGTCTTTTTCGGAGCGGAGGACGAGCCTGCCTGCGTGGGGGCAGCTGAGGGTCGTTGCGAGCGATTCTTCGTACAGTCCAAGGCCTGGCAGGTCATTTCGCCTCCTCCTGCAAGATTGTCCCCGTTATTTCCGGGTCGCGGGCTCGTGTTGGTCTGAGAGCGAAGGACTTTAGCAATGACTCTGGGCTGTTGGGGATAACTAAGGTACGCACCTCCTCCTCGCCAGCGTCGTTCCCGCTCCTGGAAGCCGTCTCGGCCGGCGCCTCGCTGTTCAACTGAGCAGGACTTGACTGCACGGCGGATGGTTCGGTAGCGGCCTCTCCGCCTGCCCGCACCTGCCATATCACCACGACCGCCACGACCGCCACTCCAAGCAACACCAGGAGGAGCCAGACGTAGGTGATCGGAACGGTCTTTGCTTTGGGCTGCCGAGCAGGACCGATCTTTTCGTCGTCCGAACCGTCTGTTGTCTCGCGCGACTCGTCGGAAGTGTCGCTGCTGGCCTGACGTCGATGGCGCATTTGCATACGTGAGTGAAGCAGCACGAATCTGTGTCGGCAAGCTGCAAGTCTGCATGCGTGCGCCGCACCATGGAATGTCTTGGTCCGCGGACAATCCGAGCTGGCGAGGCGCGAGCGAGCGCTCGGGCCCTCAAGCCTCGAACTTCGGTGTCGAGCGGTACAATGCCGCAGAGCACAAGTGCCTATATAGCAGGTTGGACGCACGTCAAGCAAGTCGGAAACAGATTGGCAGCAGCGAATCTGGACAACAACAAGAGCGTTTCTACGATAAAGAATAGACTTTGACGTACGCGATTTCCCACACCGCTTCGTCGAAATTGGCCGGATCGGCCATAGCATCGCCGCAAGTCGGGGCTGTATCCTTACAAGCTGTCGCCCACACTTGCGCGTTCCCAGCCCAGTCACCGCAGAGAGCAGTATCTGTAGAAGTAAGGTCAAAGGTCAGCTTGGCCGGAGATTCTCGCGACAGATCAGAATGCCGCACTAAAGATGATTGTCCTGTGACGTCAGAGTAAGATCAGAATCTGCTTCAAGCAACCCGACGCAGGGAAACGGTCCTCACTGATCTGCAAAATAGGTGGGAATATTGCACGAAGACCGCGGCCAAGTTGCGGATGGTTTACCCCAAGTAGCCATGCTCGGCGATCCCTGCTCTATATTCGGTGGCATGGTCTTGCTGGCGTGACTCCAGAACCAGATCGAGATGGCGTCCTTGCTGAAGAGAAGGGCGATGACGCCTCCACCTGCAGAGGGTCGGTCGCCCATTCAGAAACCAGTCACGAGTCTCGCATCGGACACAAGGCAGAGCTCACCTGCATCATTGAAAGCTTTGCCGTACGAGGCTGCTGCTGTTTCCGCGTAGGAACAGCCGACGTTGCCGTTATTGTTGGCGTTGCAATCGACATTTGCAGGAACGGTTTTGCCGGTGATGTCCGGATTGGAGGAGAGCTTGCAGCCCGAGTCTTTTACGTGAAGCGTGAGCTGGTTGATTTTGTCGTTGTGGACGCCTTCGATGATATCCTACACGGCAAGTTCAGTCAGCTTTCGGGACTTCGTCCGGATGCGGGATGGTCAAAGCCCACAATCTCGCCACCGTTTGGCCAATTTGGACCATGAGTCCAATAGGCTGGCCACGTAGCGCAGCCGAACGGCATCCTCAAGATGTCAGCAATGACCAGGGAGCCCAACTTGACCGGTTCTTTCGAGTGGATCCTAACCGATTTGCGATTCGCTCCGGGCGCAAGCCGAGTTGTGTTGTCCACTCTGATCACCGCTGACTTGGCCGAGGCGGAAATGAGTCCGGCCGCTTTCGCTGCCGCTTGATCGACATAGTCGACGGTGCCATGTGTCGGATCGGCGTCTTTCCAAAAGTCCCAACCGTCAAAAAAGCGCTCGCCTTCATACGTGCGTAGGAGCTTGTAAGGACCCGAGTTAGGCTCATTCGAGCTGGGCGTCGGTTTCGCAGGAGCAGCAGAAGAGCTGGTGTCGAGAGTAGCCGATGGGGAGCTAGTCGGAGTCGACGCGGTTTCGGCCGGGGTGTCTGTGGCGACTCCATCTCCTGCAGGATCGGAAGTCGTGCTCGGTGCAGGCGGGGTCATGTCGCTCGCACGTTGTCTTGCCCAGAAGACGGCGACGATGATGGCGACCACAAAGATCGCACATCCGGCTCCTACGAGGAGGGTCTTGTTATGATCGCGTGCATGATCGTCATCTTCGTCGCTGCTCTGTGTGCGGCGAATAGGCTGAGCGGGCACCCTTCTCGCTCGCAGGGACGGAGGAAAGTGCGCACCTCGTCTGTTGTCGAGTCCGTGTCAGAACCGGAGGTTGAGGACGACGCGCTAGACCTGCTCGAGTCGCTCGACGAAGTGCGACCTATGCTCTCGTAGCCATGCTTCTCGCTACGACGCCGACCAGACGACCCTAATGATGTGCTATGATGCGCCGCCTCTTCGTCGGATCCGGACGATGATGCGGAGCTGCTGCTGCGTCGACGAGCGCGGTGATGACGTGGCATTCAGCCAGGATGAACCGAGCGAGTAAAGAGAACCTCGACTGTAGCCTCCCGAAGCAGAGTGAGTCTTGGAGAGTCGCTTCAAATTTCAAATCGGTGAGAGCAAAAGGACGGTCGGTTTGTCCGCGGAGCAGCTCTATTACATTTCTCTAATCACATTTTACTTAGAGGGCCGAATCGCCTTCGGTCCCTCGACATAGTCCATGGTGACACTCGCGTTCATGAGCCAGACATCCGCCGGGCTGTTGACCATCTTGTGCGGCTTTTTCGGGTCAAAGAGTGCGCCCGAGAGGAAGTCGGCGACGAATCCGTGCTCGAACTCGTACGCCGACTCGATGGCGGTGATCTCGTCGTCGGTCAGGACCACCTCGAGTGCAGGAATGTTGCCCTCGAGGTGCTCGACCTTGCGGCCTCCGATGATCGGGAAGACGTAGGGCGCCTTTTGCAAAACGTATGCGAGCGCGAGGTTGAGGAGCGACGTGCCGTCGTTGCGCTTGTTGGCGAGGTCCTCGAGGATGGCCGAGACGTCCTTGTCGCGCTGAGAGGTCTGGATGAAGTGGCGGCCGTCGTGACCCTTCTCGCGTTCGGCGAATCCGGCGCGGGTCTGGAACCGACCCTGGTTGAGGGCGCCGTACGGGCAGAGCGCCATCCCTTCATCGATCGCCATGGGGATGATCTCGCGCTCAAAGTCGCGCATGACGGCGCTCCACATGCCCTGGTAGACGCTGAATTGGCGGAGACCGTGGTCGCGTGCGTACTGGTTCGCCTTGGCGACGATCCACGCGGGAGTGTCTGTCGGGTAAAGAATGCAGTATCAGCTGCACATTCGTCTCTGTAACGGGAGCGCGCAGCACGCACCCGAGATGCCGAGGTACATGACTTTGCCGGACCGGACGAGGTCATTCAAGCCGAGCATGAGTTCGGGGATGCTCGTCGTAAAATCCCAAACGTGGACGTAAAAGATGTCGACGTAAGACGTCTGCAACCGCTTGAGTGACGTCTCGAGGGAGAGCTTCATCGACTTGATGTTGTTTCCGATGTAGGTACTTTGAGGGCCGGACGGGTGGAAAGTGTTGGTGTACTTGGTCGCGATCACGAGCTCGTCGCGGTTCTGGCGCTGCTGCATCCACTCGCCGATCCACGTCTCGGATTCGCCGTCCCGGTAGCTGTACAACGCAATGTGCGGCTCGTCAGTGATGGAAAAAGAGGAGTTTGCAGAACCGTTCGACTCGCGTATTCGCCGTATCGAGATAGTTACCGCCGTTCTTGAAGAACGAGTCCATGATCGCAAAAGCCGTCTCCTTAGTGCACTTGCCGTAGCGCTCCGAATGAGCCTCGCCGAACGTCATGGTGCCAAGGCAGAGCGGCGAGACGCGGATGCCCGCCGTGGGCGAGAGCAGGCGGTGGCGAGCGAGGGCGGAAGCAGGCGAAGACATTCTGGTTGGCGGTTGGTCGAGAGGAGTGGTGGATCAAGAGACGAGAAGCGAGTGAAGCAGCCGAGGGCTCTGGTTGCAGGTCAAAGTGGAGGGAAGCTGCAGTCGGAAGTGCTGCCTCCGCTACCTCCTCCGCATGATGTCAGGTGCAGAATGACATGGCCGAGTTCAGGTTTATGAAGCAGCAGTAGCAGTGCAGCCAGCCGCAGGAAGCGAGGGCGAAGGTTGAGCGACATATGCTAGCGAGGCGAGCCCTTGGGCGCAGATCGAAGAAAGGCGCCGGCCTCTGGTCCTTGATGTTGAGGAGGGACGAGCAGACGCACGAGCACAGCAGACCTCCACAGCTACGAGGGAGGAACGGAGGCCGAGCAAGAGAGTGGAGGGTAGATGAGCGAGATGAGCTCGGATCCCTCGGCCTGCACCACCCTGACCTGGTCTTTCCAGGGCACTCCGAGAGCGAGTACAGGACTGAACTGGATGGCGCTGCTGCTCGGTTCGGTCGTCAAAGCTTTTTCGAGGGAGAAAGAACATTTTCCTCCCGGGCCGGTGTCGAGTCCGAGAAGGATCGACACGGCGGAAGTCGAGTCGACGACATCTTCTTGCGGCCGTCGAGGCGGTTGAAGCTGGCCATGCTCTCGTCCAGTCTGGTATATCCCACACTACCATGGTCTTGAAAAAGACGGCAGCGAGGCGCGCCGCCCAACAAGCTCCTCCTTCAAGCGACAGCGCTGGTGACGACACGCAGCCGGTCATCGAATGTCGGGCACAGCAGTCGCGCTTCTGGACCGACACGCTCACTTCCGGCATTGAGATCGACTTGAAGGACGTCTCCATCGCCGTCGGAACCGGCAAGGACCAGCGCGAGCTGTTGACCAACGCCCACGTGAGGTTGAAAGAAGGCGTCCGCTACGGCCTCGTCGGCAGGTGCGGCAAGACATTCCTTTATCTTGTCCGTTCCTATACACACTGAACTGTCATCTCCAGGAACGGAACGGGAAAATCGACGCTGTTCAAAGCGCTCGCCGATAAACTCATCCCGGGCATCAATCCGACCACGCGCATCCTTTTGCTATCGCAAATCGACGACACCGTTCGAGGCAACACTGCTGCTCTCGATGCTGCAGGCAAAGAAGTCTCCGTTCTGGACCACGTCGTCAACGGCGACAAAGAACTGGTCAAAGCGAGGGAGCGTCATCAAGGTCGGTTCTCTCTGCGCCCCCCTGCATGCGCGTCTTCGCATTGACCGAGCCTGCTTCCTCGCATCCAGCTCTGACTGTCGCTGTCGAGTCGACCTCACCACTCGAGACGGCTCGGATCGTCCGCCAACTGGAACTCGAAGACCGTGAGCACGACCTCGTCCAGGCGCGATTGATCGCACTGCGGCGATCCGGCACGAGGGGAAAAGCCGCTCGAGACGAGGAGATCGAAGCAGAGCGGGCCGTTGAGCAGGCTCGCCAAAGGTGCGTCTCCGGTTCCGTGTGGGTGCAAAAGCGCGAGTCGCTGACCCGCCAACCCGTGCGCAGCCTCGACCAGCTCAGCGTCGATGACCAACCCGACTACCTCTCCAAGGCAAACGAGATGCTCGAAGCCGTGCAGACGACGCTCGACCTCCTCGAGCATAGTACCGCATCAGCGCGTGCGGCGCACATTCTTGTCGGGTTGGGCTTCACTCAGGAGATGATCGAAGGGCCGTACCGCGCCCTGTCTGGCGGGTGGAGGTCTCGCTGCTCGTTAGCGACTTCGTTGCTCGTCCAAAGCGACGTCCTCTTGCTCGACGAGGTCACCAACTTCCTGGTACGGCTTCCTTCTCCATCAGGATCTCGAATCTTCTTCGCTGACTTTTGCCCCTCTTCAGGATCTCGAAGCGACCATTTGGCTCGAGCACTACCTCTGCAACGAGTCTCGGACTTTGGTCGTCACCTCGCACGACACCGCGTTCCTGTCGGCCGTCGTCGAAGAGACGATCATCTTGCGCAAACAGCAGCTGCGATACTTTGAGGGCACGCCCGCCGCGTTCGAGGTGAACGAGAAGAAGGAGTTCTTGCGTGCGACACGGGATCAGGCCGCGCTGGACAAGAAGAGGATGCATGTCAGTGGCCCGAACATCGCGACCCGGTTCCTCCGCAAAGGCTGACTAGCCTCCACTGCCAGGTCGAAGCCTCCATCCGGAAGGGCAAAGCTTCGGCCAAAGCGACCGGCGACGAGAACCGATCCCGAATGGTCAAGAGTCGCGAAAAGAAACTCGAAGAACGGTGGGGACTCGAGCAGAGCGCCAAGGGTGGTCGGTTCAAGCTGAATCGCGATCTCGTCGGTACGTCTAGCTGCTTTCCGGCGCTTGTCGTATTCTGATCCCTGACAAACACATCTACCGCCAGGCTACTACACGAGCCGCCGTGGCGAGATCGAGATCGAAGCGCCCGAGCGAGACGTCAAGATCAAACTCGACGACCCGCCCGCTTTGCGCACGCTCGGCGATCTGGTTCATTTCGACCACGTCGAGTTTCGACATCCGCGCGCGACCAAGCCTTTGCTGTCGGACATCACCTTCACCGTCGAGCAGGGCGGGCGGCTCGCTTTGGTCGGCGCGAACGGCCAGGGCAAGTCGACGCTCGCGAAACTCATCATGGGCGAGCTGCAGCCGACCCGCGGCTCGATCGTGCGGCATCCGTTGCTCAAGATCGGGTATTTTAGTCAACACTCTGTCGAGGACTTGTCGACCGCCGGTAACGTCACCGCCTTGGCGTACTTTCTCGAACACTTTGCCGCGAAGGGCGTCCAGGTGGAGGAACAGGCGGTGCGAGCCTGCCTGGGCTCGTTCGGACTCGGTGGCCGCCTCGCGAGCGATGTGCCCTTGTCACAATTGTCCGGAGGTCAGAAAGTGGGTCGGTTCGTTCTCGCGCGCCTGATTTCTCTCGCTCACCTTCCCCATTCTCACGCTCGTGCAGGTCCGTCTCGCATTCGCACTGATCGTGTTCCATCCACCCCCTCTACTCGTCCTCGACGAAGTAACGACCCATGTCGATTTCGCCACCGTGAAGGCGCTCGCACTCGCATTGCGGAACTGGAGCGGCGCGGTCGTCCTGATCACGCACGACCGGTGGCTCTCGCGCGTCGTCGTCGAGGGCGAATCACTCAAAGTCGCTTCTGGGGTCCAGGACGCAGGTTCGGACGACGAGGATGAGCAGGACTCGTCCGACGAGGATGAACTCGGCGAGGCCAAGAAGGGCGCAACTTGGCGAGTCGGGAACGGCAAGATCAGGTTGATGGAGAAGGGGATGCAGGGCTATGTGGCCATGGTCGAGCGCAAGGTGGCCAAGAGGATGGCAGCTTAGGTGCGTGCGTGTCTTTCGAAACTTTTCGACTCTTGTCTTCTTCGCGGTTGACCTGTCGATCGCAGACCTACAGAATTCGCGTTGCAACGACTTGCGCTTAAGCGGCAGCTCCTACTCATGATGCCCACGCAGCGAGCTCGGTGCGAGGCCTTGACATGTCTGCGGAAAGATCAGAAAGGTTCGTCGCGAAACGGCACCCCCGAAATGGTCGACTCGCTCAATCGCCGTCCGAGCTCCTACCACCGTGCTATTGTGTATCGTACAGGGTACTTCTCCGACAGGGAAGACTATGGAAGGGGCGCCATGCTCGTTCAGTGGGCGTCATGCTCCGTCGGAAAAGATTCAGTCAATCCGCCACCCGTTGCGGCTACATCTGTAGCTCGGAGTCTTCTCGGACGCTGCAGAAAGAGTTTGCCTATGAACACTAAAGCCGAAACTGCATCATCATTGCTGATCCGAGATCTTATCAGCTCCAACGATGATCGAGATCGAGGAGCCTTTCGCAGCGCCCTTTCGAAGATGGGTCAGAAGGCATTTCTAGCTCTCACGACGTCCAGATCCTCCTCCAGTTTGCGACCGGACTATGCTTTGGGCAGGTAGGCTAGAAGAAGCGCATCCCGCTTTGCTCGGCGTTTCGCACCAATGCGCGAATTCAGCCTCGACTCGGAGGCTCGCTGCTTATGCTCCTTCTCCTTCGACACGAGCTGCCAGTGTAAACGCTAGCCAGTGAATGCCGATACGCTCCTCGCCGGGGCTGAAACGCTCGCATCATGGCTACGTCGTCCTTGCTTTCGTGATATTGACCCTCGTCGTTCTCATCACTCTCGGTTCGCTCAACAATGGCGACCACTCTCGAATACGATCGGGCGGGGACGAGACGACGGGCGCTCTCAGGGGACTCGTTAGGAGGGCACAGGATGCCGTGTCGGAGCAGCAACTTCCGCACGACCCGACATCGCTGCAGCCCAAGGCCGCCAAGCCCTCACACCGCCATCTGTCCCGCAAAGGTGCGCAAGCCTCCGAGGTTCACTCGCACTCAGCTCAGTATGAACGAGCAGAGTCTGAGTCCTCCGTCTCATTGTACTGCGCACAGAGATCATCGTCAAGGCCGTATGCAGCGTCGTGTTCGTCTTGCTCGGAGGCGTTTTTTCGGGCCTCTCGCTCGGGCTGATGGGTCCGTCAGACGTTCTCGTCGGCTGTCCGATTGTCCACAGAGCTGACTTTGTCGTTCTTCAAACAGGTCTCGACAGCATGAATTTGCAGGGCGAGTCGCCGAGCTCTGCCAACGCGCTTGAGTGCTGCCGGGCAGTCTCGCGGCGAGTCCCGACCCGCTTATGACTAAATACTGACCCTCCTTGTACCTCCGCATACAGTCCTCGCCGCGTCTGGACCTCCGAGAGATCGCAAAGACGCCCAGCGCGTCCTGTCGCTCCTCTCGCACGGCCGCCATTTCGTTCTCGTTTGCCTGCTTTTGTCAAACGTGATCGTCAACGAGACGCTGCGTAAGTCGAGATGGCAATCACTGGCATACGATAATGACCGACCTGTTTCCCACCCAGCCGTCTTTCTCGACTCGTTGACCGGCGGAGGCGGATTGATCGCCGTCCTGATCTCGTCCGCGTCGATCGTCATTTTCGGCGAGATTCTCCCTCAGGCTCTCTGCAGTCAACACGGCTTGAGGATCGGCGCGCGCTGCACCGGCTTTGTCAAGGCGTTGGTACGTCACCGTCTCGACAGCTTTCGATGGCGCAATGCTGAGACTCTTGCTTCGTCAGATGATTGTGGAAGCACCCGTCTGTTGGCCCACCGCAAAACTGCTCGACCTCCTCCTCGGCTCGCACACGACCCACTATTACCGGCGCGAAGAGCTCGGCGCGCTCGTCGACTTGCACGCGACTTCGGGCGCGACGAGCCAAGTCGAGAGTGAATTGGTCGGCGGGGTCTTGAGGTTGCAGGGTCAGAGGGTTGAAGAGTGCGTGCACAAAGATGTGTACACTGTGGGGGATATGATCCGCGTATGCGATGTCGACCTTAAAAAGGTGGGTGTCTTCCAAATCGTCGCAGCTGCTTCTTCGAGCTAACCCTGATCCGCCTGCAAACAGCTTCTCGCTTCGGGACAGTCATACCTCCCTGTGCTGCATACGCCCCTCGATTATGAGAAAGAAGAAAACTTCTCAGAAGGATTGTACGCTGGGTATATCAAAGCAACCGAGGTTCGGCTTTTCTTTCCACCCCCGTTTTTCTCATTCTGTTCCAGCTGAACAGCCGTCCACCGGTCCCTGCAGCTTGTCTCTGCGCTCGCCAATCCGAACGAGTGCGCTCAATTTGTTTGTCGAGTGCACAAGTGCCCGCTGAGCTAACCGGCGTGTCGAATCAGACTCGTCCGTTCGCTTCCGCTACATTCATTCGTTCAAGTCGCAACTACAACCCCAGCGAGCGAATCTATAGCCTACGTAAGTCCCATCTCACGCTCTGCTATTCAGGAAGCAAGCGCTGACCTCGGCCGAATGCAGCTCAAGCAAGAAGACCCGTCGGCCATTTTGCTCGTGGTCGAGCAGCTCTCGGAGTCTACGACTCGCCCCGTCGGTTTCGCTACGCTCGACGATCTCGCCCGCCTGATCGTCTTGCCCAGTCCGGCTGCGGAGGTGAGCTCATTTCCGGCGCATGGAGGCTGCGTAATTCCGCTGACCGTGCCTCTCTTACGCAGACTCGAGCCCGATCCGCTTCGCTCGGCGCAACAGCCAGAAGCTCCTTCTCTCGTCCGCCCGGATCCCGTGCTTCGATTGGCCTCGGGCGCTTTGTACAGGGTAGGTACCCCGAGTCCTCGAGTCGGAAGGACTTGGGACTGACTTTTTGCTCTTCCGCAGGTATCGTTGACCGTCACTTCACGCACCGCGCATCCTCTTCGCAACTCTCGTTCCGCCTCTCGTCCTCTTCGGACGATGATCTGCCCATGTCGCGTCCGCGTCCGGCCTTCCGCGCGCGTGAAGATTTCCGTTTCCCCTTGCTGGCAGACGCTTCGCCCATCGTTGGAAGTGGGCCCTAATGGCTCACCGGTCTAGAAGAGCCACCTGTAATCACTATCACTGGGGTTTCGTATGGTGCATTGCCTTCGACCGAAGAATTCATAAATCGGAACCGAGCTAGAGGACAAGCTGGCGTTCTCGCGTCCGGCGACGCAGGACAATTTGGATTGTGGGTGTTCTGTATGTATTAGCACAACAAGCAGGGCAAGCATGAATGTCTACGTCTCTAATTTGTAGCCTCTCGCGTAAAAAAGGGGGAAAGGGGGGGAAAGACAGATCAGGCCTCAACGTCCATATCATCAGCGGTCTGCTGACGTTTCGAGCGCCTCGTCCCTGCGCGGGATGGTTTGGGTTCGGCCGCCGGGGCAACAGCGGCTCCCGACACGGAAGGGCGCCTCGAACTCGTCGGGATTCGCCGAGTGATCTCTCCCGACATGACCTTCTCGTCAAAGTCGAGGTCTTCGTCTGTTGACCGAGCATCGTCAGTAAGAGCGCGAGGACAAATGCCACCTACACACAGAAAGACCAACTCACAGAACGCGAGGTTACCAGCCTGCTTTTCCTCCTTGTCGAGGTTGTCGAGGTCGAGGTCGAGTCCCGGCACCTCCTCTTCGTCTTCGCCGAGCTCTTCCATCCCGAACTGCTCGCGCATCTGGCTGAGCTGAGACCGAAGAGACGAGATGGCACGATCTCGACGATCGATGCGCTCGCGCAGGATCCCGAGGTATTCGTTACTCCGCCGCAACAGCGCCACCTTGCTGACGCCCTTGTTCGGGTTGTCCGGATCGATCTCGCCGTGGCGTTGACCACCGACGTTTCCGTCACCAGGACGCCGATCTTGCTCGTCGGTATAAGGCAAGATAGGCGGCAAGATCCGTCGCAGCTCGTCAAAGCACAGTTTGAGCGAGTCGCGGCGTTTCTGCTCGGCCACCTTGTGGGACGATCGGCGATTGTCTGGCGGGAGCTCTTTGTCGTTCTTGCTCACGGGCGTGATCTCGATGTCCGAAGTGGCGGGAGGAGGAAGAGGAAGCTCTTCGATGCCGGCGTCGAGGTCGTCCTTGCCCTTTCCGGAGCCGCGAGTGGGCCTCAAAGCGTCTGAAGCGGGCGTTACAGAATCAGCCAACCGTCTCGAAGGCTCATGTGTTGCGCAAGAACTCACCTGGCGTAGCACCTGGGCGAGTTGGCCCAATTTTCGGACTGGGCGCGATCTTCGCTGGCTTTGTCGACCCGCCCTTTCCACGGCTCGATCCCGCCGCGCCGGCCGACTTTTCCGAATTGGCGCTCGCCTTGCCTTTGCCCTTCGAGTCGACCGGCTTCAGCGCGGGCGAAGCGCGAGCAGACGGCGTCTTGCGGACTTTGCTCGCCTTCCCGCTCGCCGAGGGTTGCGGCGGGGCGCGGAACGATTCCTCCGTGATTGGCGGAGGCATCGAGAGGGTCGGCGCAGCCGACTGCACGGCTTGCGGGAGCAGTGCCGGACTGTTTTGCAAGGACGAGAGGGCAGACGAGACCGGATCAAAGTGGTCGTTCTGGACGGCTTGGAGGGCCGGCGAGAGCGACGAGAGGCCGTTCATGTCAAAGTCGGAGGCAAAGTTCATAAAGGTGGCAGGAGTGATGGGGTTGAGAGCGGTAGGCGGGAGGGGCGGAGGCCCCATCGACTCGGTCTCGGTCCCTCCTGCCTGCGAAATCGCCGCATTGGCGAGCGTCGCAGCTTCGCGCAGACCGCCGGGAGCGACGAGGGGCTGGTGGTGGTACTGCACCGAAGACGCCAAGTCGACAGGGCTGGGCGTATCGATCCCGCCTGCACTTCCGCCGCTGCCATTCGCGCTCGTCTCAACCGACGGCGCAGAGCCGCCTTCACCCGGTGAAGCGCCATTGGCGTGCGAAGACGACGCGCCCGAGAAGGTGCTCGAGGCACGTTCGCGAGCAACGGCGGCGCCGGTGAACTGCGTCGTGGCCTCGAGGAACGGCGAGGCAGTCGCGCTCTTCTGCCCGTTGGCGCGCTTTTCGCCCGGAGTACTGGCTGCCGACTGGGTCTTTCGCCTTCTTCTTTCGAAACCGGTGTCGGCAGTCGGCTTGATCAACGGACTCGGACGCGTCTTGCTCCGCCCGCTGCTCGCTCCGCGGCGGCCAGAACCTGGACCGGTACCGGTCGAATTCGGCAGCGGATCGGACGGCCCGAGTCGAGGCGAGTAGTAAGACCCGTTCGGCGACCCGGGCGGAAGTTGCGTCGAGAGGGCGCCGACCCCGTCAACGAGGCCCTGCAACGAGTTGCGGTGCCTGTGCTGGTGGGCAGCTGCGTGGTCGCTGCCAAACATTTGTGGTCCGAGGGCGGGCGAGGTGAGCGGCGGGAAGCAGTCGGACGGCGTGACGAGCGGGACGGGTCCGACCGAGGGAGGAAGCGAAGAGGCGTTCGTGAATGCGGAATGGGGAGTCATGGCGGGCGACATCAACGGCGAGAACATGTACTGTGGGGATGGAAACGGTCAAAGAGTCAGCGGCGCGGATCCGAGCCTCGAGTCCAGAGAGATCGCCCACGCACGTCCGTCTCGCGGTAGGAGCTACTAGCCGTTCCGGGAGCGCTTGTGCGGATGTCGAAAGGCGTTTGCGGGTTACTCGGCTGCTGCAGAGGCGTCGCCTGCTGATGCTCCAAAATCGGCTGCTGCTGGCCGTGCATACCGCCGCCGGCGTTCGCCTGCTGGTTCTGCGCATGCGCAGTTGCCTGCATTTGCGCGTGCGCTTGAGCCTGTGCATTCGCCGTCACGAGCATCTGCAGCGCATTCAGCTGTGCCTGGAGCGACGACCCGCCGCCGGGCGAGTTTGGCTGCGGGCCGGCGAGGAAGGGCGACAGGGCTGCGAGCGCGGCTGCTGCTGCTCCCGGCATGTTGGCTAACGGTGGTAGGTGCGGGTGGAGAGATGAGGAGGCTGCCGGATGTCCGTGACCGTGTCCGAGCGGTGTTGCCGGGCTAGATCCGGGATAGTGCTGCTGCTGCTGCTGCTCGTGCGGCGTGCCGGCGTAGAACGGCATCGGACTGGCGTGCAGCGAACTCGGCGCAGAGGAATGAGTGTGGGCAAAGGTGGCGACTCCGGGTGACTGCGGGAGCGAATAGCCCGACGGGGAGGCGGAATGATGAGAGTGCGAGTGCTGTTGCTGGAGGTGCGCCGGTGGGTGGAATCCGGCCGAGCCAGGGTGCGGATGACGATGATGATGCGTGTGCGCAGATGCAGCTGCGGGCGGACCCGTCGGCGTCGGAGTTTGACTCGTCATATTGTTGTTGTTCGTCGGCATCGACTGGGCGAGCCACTGCTGCAACTGCGCTTGCATTTCTGCGCCGAGCTGAACCCCATGGCTCGAGCTTGACGAAGGCGACGGGGCATAAGTCGACCCGGGCTGGCTGTGCGGCGACGGCTGCGCTTCGGCATGCGAGGAGTGCTGCTGCTGCTGCCGCGGCGGGGCGTGATGCGACGGCGCGACCGGTTCGGGATCCGCGTTCGCCGCGGGCGTCGGGGCGGGTGCAGCGGGGTACAGCGCCTTGAGCTGTTCGAGGAGGATCTCCTGTGCCGACTTGGCCTGTGCGGCGGGCGCCGGTTCTTCCGCTTCTTCGCCGGTCTTGTCCGGTCGGTTCCCATTCGTCGGTGCCAAGTTGGGACTGGTGCTCTCTGCGCTGCTGTCTCCTCCGCCCCTGTTCCCGCTCGCGTCTGGACTGAAGGCGTTCTGGGCGAGGGTGAACTCGGCGAGAATGTCGGCAAAGTTGACGGGCTGCGCATTCTGCTGCTCGGCTGGAGGACTGGCGAACGCTTCGTAGCCGGACGCGGGCGCGGGTGGTAGTGCGGCCGAGATGGTTCCCGGGGACATTACAATCGCGAGATAGTCCTGCAGGCTGAGCGCAGCGGCGGCGGACTGGGTCGAGTCGAGATGCGACGGTTCGCGCGAGTGTTGATGGTACGGCGACGACGACGAGTGCGTGCCCAGGTCGTGGTCCATCCTTCCCTGTAGCCTTCAGCTATAGCGTGCGCCCTCGTACGCAGAACCCTGAACCCTGGCTGGCGTCAGTTCCGGGGCCCTCCGATCAGAGTCGGGTCGAAAATTTGGAGATTCAATTGTCCTGCGACGACGGACCGGAGGCACAAGTCGGCCCGTGATGGACCTGGGTAGCTCGAGTCGGGCTGCAGAACAAGCTCACTGAGCTAACTACTTGTGTATAGGTATGTAGAGCTCGAGCAGCGGCGGCTGTATGCGGACCGGTCTCAACTCTCACGCTCGACCGCGCGGAGGCCGGCCCCGACCCCGGCGCAGGGCCATCTGAAATGAAATGGACGTAAAAGTTTTACACCCGCAAGGATGCCCTCCGTATCTATAGGTACAGTACGCAGCGACAGCATAGCTGGATGTGCATGATGCGGGTAATCAGACAGCCGCGAAGACGCCGAAAGAATATTAGCTCTCGAGCTCGCGTGGCCACTTCTAGCGCCAGTCTCTCTCCGCAGCCGGCTTGTTTCAAACAAGCGTGATTTCGAGTGTACAACAAAGATGCCACGTACTAGCAGGACTGTATGTCTCACTCAGCGGTGGCGGCGGCGGCGGCGCGCGAAGACCGCCTCGAGGCTTCAACCTTTTTCCGCAGCAAGCCCTCCTTGAGCTCGCCTTCACGGTCGACCAGGGACTGCTTCGCGCGTGTGTGCCGATGAGAGGACAATCAGCACAGGCGCAGAGTCATGCACGAGAGGGAGGGAGGGAGACATACAGTATAGCGCGGTTCGGCATCGTTCAAAGGCCGACCGGCAGTTGCAGCTGCAGCGTTGTCGTCGTCGTCGCGATCCCAGCGCGACCGCGGCCGCTTCGACGAGGTACCCGCCTCTGCAGCACGGTCGGGCGACGCGCGGCGCCTGTGACCTGCTTCCGGAGAGCGCGACCTCGAAGGCGACCTGCCCTTCCTGGTACCAGCCGGCGGCGGAGAGGGCGAGTAACGCCTGCCTCGAGAGGGAGGAGGCGACCTGGACCTCGACCTGGACCTGTCGCGGTAGCGCCTGCTCGAGTCGCGTTCGCGTTCGCGACCGTCCGGACTCGGAGACGAGTACCGCCGCCGCGGCGGCGGGGCGGGGCGGCGCGCGTCGGGCGAGCGCCGGCGTTCACGAGAGCGGGAGCGGGAGCGGTCGTCGATTGAAGGCGAGCGTCGGCGGCGCCGCGGAGGAGGGGGAGAGACCGACCGCGAGGGACTACGCCGCGGCCGCCGAGCTGGAGGAGGCGGCGAACGCGAACGCGACATGGAACGTCCGCGCGGAGGAGGCTGTTGTGAGTGAGAGAGGTCAGGTCCCTTCTCGTGCGGTGGAGCGACTCCAACAAGTCCTTACCCGTTCGTCTCGGTAACCACGGCGGGGACCATAGCCCGTGTCGCGGTCCCTGCCGGGGCCGCCGCCGCCGCCGCCGTATCCGCCCCTGCGCGCGCCGCCGTCGTCGTACCGGGCAGGTGGTCCTCCGCCACCGCCGTAGCCTCGACCGCCACCACCCCTGTACCCTCCACGGCCGTTGTCGTCCCCTTCCCGCGGCGGCGGGGGCCCTCCTCCTCCTCCTCCGCGGGCCATCCTCTCCCTCGCCCTGACCTCGTCCATCTGTTCTTGCTGCCTGCGGCGGAGCGCCTCTTGCTGCTCTCGCTCCTTCATCTCGCGCTTCTTCTCCTCGAGCAACGCAGTCGGTACGCGGAGCGGGTTCGACTGGGCCGAGAGGAGCAAGTCCCACAGGGCTTGCATGAAGGCGGGCGTTTT
>JAMALC010000130.1:0-50155 GCA_023628275.1 Rhodotorula sp. M30-05A-2 | reverse complement strand
CCGGCTCCGCGCGGCGCGGTGGGGCGGAAGCCAGAAGCCCTTGTACGATTCGCTGTGTGGTGCTGCAGCAATCCTTTTCTCTTTTCAAAACGTCTTGGGGAGGGGTCCTGCCCGTTGCGTTGGCTATCTCTTGCGCTCAGAGGAAGCAGAGCGTTGCCGCCGTTCCGCTGTCACGACCGAGAGAGTTGCTTTTCCTCGAGTGGAAACCCGCCGCCGACGGTGGCATGAGGTCAAAGTCAAGCACTCGCTGGGCAGCGCTCGCACCTTTACAATGCTTCTGGCAGCGACGTGTAGAGTGAACAGCTGGCCTTTGCTCCGACCGAACATACCGAGTGCGAACGGAATGCTAAGTAGAGGAACCCTTCTTTGCACGCAGGCGGGTTACTATCACTTGAGGTACTTGATGGCGGACGCCGAGCCTGCTCCTACGTAAGACAGGCCCGACCAGATTGTTGTGCCGGCGACGATCCACCTGTGCAGGGCGCGGGAGAAAGGGAGGGCGTGAGCACTCGAGTCCCCGGTGTGCGGCAAGGCTTCGCCGCATCGTTTCTCGCAGGCGCCCACCGGCAAGAGAAGTAACTCACTGGAGAGCGAGTAACGGTGTGCTCAAGTCGAAGGGCAGGAGAGGCGCCACCGTCGTGACCCCGACGAGGACGAGTTGCAAGAAGGTGTTGTACTTTGAGATCTGCGTCGGGTGAACCGAAGCGGACGGGATCGAAAAGTCCCAGTAGCGCTTGAAGGTTTTCTGTTGTGCGGCGAGGGCGGGCGAACGGACGATGAGCTCTCCTCGCTACCTCGATCTTAGCCAGCTCGACACTCGAAAGAGGAAGACTGGACGCACTGGAGGCGGCAAGGAGGCGTAGCGGAAGTAGAACGCCGAGATGGACAGGGCGACGTCGCGCCCTAGGATGATGATCGCGAGAGGGACTGTATTCGAGAAGAGACTTTTGTCAGCCTCACACCCGAAACGCGGATCGGATCCCTTCGTCCGTGCGTCGGAACCGCCTTGGGGATCAAAGAGCTCACGGGGTAGCATGTCGCGCATCGCGAGGGTGACGACCATGGTCGTCATCAGGAACTTGTCGGCAGCGGGGTCGAGGATGCTACCGAGAACGGTGCCCATGTTGTATTTCCGGGCGAGCCACCCGTCGAGCTATTCGATCCTCGCGCACACACAGCCTGTCAGCTCATGCGTGTGATCAGTGTCCAGACCGGATGAAGGGAAAGCGCACCAGGTCTGAGACTCCTGCGACGAACAAGAGGCCCGTTGCGGTCGCGAGGTCGCCTTTGAGGATGTAGTAGCCGATCGCAGGACAGGCGATGATCCGAGCGGCAGTCAAGGCGTTCGGGATAGTATAGATATTCTCTCGCGGTTCCTTCTTGTCCCCGTTCGGCGGCAGCGAAGGAGGCGCAGGAGGGGCGGAGGCCGCCGCAGCGGCAGGAGGAGTCGCAGGTGACGGATGGCTGCGGGCGGTCGTTGCCGGCTTCGGAGGTTGGGTTGCAAAATTGCGCAGAGCGAATGCGGATATGGACGTCCGGGGTGCAGCTGGCCAGCATCTCCGGAGGCTCGGACATGCTGCATTCGAGTTGGCGTGTGGGGAGCGAGGCGGAAAGAAGGAGGGAGGAAGCGAGCGAGCGAGTGTCGGCGCTCTGGGCGAGCGAGCGCCGGTCGAGCGCAACAAGAGCCGAGTTGGTCGCAGCAGCTGGTCCATTTCCAACAGTGCACCTCGGGATGTGCGAGAGCCAAGAAGCAACCGTCGACTCCGACTCGGCGCTGACTTTTTGGCTTCGGCTCTGTCCAAACCGAGGACTCTGCTCTGTGAGCAGGGCAGTGTACAGAGCTACCGTAATCAACATTGCTGTGTGCCATGCCAGCTACCCTCGACCTTTCGCCCGAGCTAGAGGCGGACCCGACGCGCCTGTCCGCTTCGACTTCATCCAACGCGTTGCCAACGTCGCCGGCCGGAGAGCGCTCGACCTCGAGGGCAGAAGCGAGGACCAGCAACTGGAGAGAAGAGCAGGCAATCATGCAACACCAACTCCGGCAGGCCAAGGCAGAGATTGCGCAACTGTACGTCTGATCTGGTCCGTCCGTCCGGCGGCTCGGTCGCTGCAAAGCCCTCAGACCGGACGACACCGAAGCAGATCTAGCTACTGTCTAGAGCCAGAAGACTGACGCGCTCTTTGCGACAGACGCTCGAAACTCGGCATGCAGAGCAATGCCGCCGCTTTCAACGCCAGTTCGCCCCGACAAAGTCTCGGGTCTCCTGCGCATGAGTCGGGACCGACGCCTCGACGTCGCTCAGTCAGCCCGTTCGACAACAGCGGAAGCTCGCCCCGCTCCGCCGACGGTGCCGTCCTGGCATCTTCGCCGCGGCCCGTGTCGTCGAACCGCTCATTCGGTCCCGGCGGGGCAGGCATGCCGGGCTCGGTAGCGATGAACCGCGCCCTGATCTCGAACGAGGGAGGCGAGACTGTCGAGACACTCTTGGCAGAACCGTCGGAGGGGCTGCAAGTCCGTACGAGCGAAACGGAACCGGTCTCGCCCTTGAGCCTGGCCGTACCCGATCCGATCAATGCCGCGCCGGCGGAGCCCTTCTCTGCGGCTACGACAAGCAATCCACCTGCCCCCGGACTGTATGCAAACTGCCTGCCTCAGCCGGCGCCCCGATCACGTTCACCCCTCCCGTCGGGGTCGTCTTCGTCGAATCCGTTCTTTGGCTCGTCGGGCGTGACGCGAGAGCGCCTGTCAAAGTCGGCGGCCTCGGCGCAGAGCGGGAGCGGCAAAGTCATCAGCGGCTTGCAGAGTGATCTTCTGCAGGCCAGGTCGGCGTTGGAGAGCACGCGCGGCCAGTTGCGGCTGAGTCAGCGAGCAGTGGAGCACCTGGGGAGGCAGACCGGTGAGTTTTGCGAGTCTGGTCTGAACCGGAACGAACCCTCCGCTCACCTTGCGCTGGGCGGTGGTGGTACACAGAGGACTTGAGGGAGACGAAAGAGCGCCTCTCTTCCGAGATCCAAGGGCTGAATCGGCAACTCGCCCGGAAAGAGCGGCTGCAGGACGAAGCGCTGGCGCGCGCCCGAGCAGCCGAAGCCTCGCTCGCGACGGTGCAGAAGGAGCTCGCGGATCTAAAGGCAACGGTCAAGAGCCGGATGAAGGAACTCGAGGAAGGCGCAAAGCGCGCAGAGGAGGCCAAGGTCAAGACTGAGCGGGAGTACACGGCGCTGAGAGACGGGCTGAGGTACGGCGCTTCCACATCCGGGGGTTATAGTCTAGCGAGTACTGATGATCTCACCGCCGCTCGATAGAACGATGCAAGATGGATGGCGCGACGACCTGCGATGGCTCAAGGACGATCTCAAGAGGTCGCAACGAGAACTCGACACCAAGACGAGCACGAGTGAGCTTTCAGGCTGTCGGCTCGCTTCACGGCACTCGCGTAGCATGCTGACCGTTGTCACGAGTCCACAGTAACCAAGCTGCTGGCCGAACGCGAAGGCATCGCCTCTGCGCACGTTTCGGATCTATCTTCCCTTCGCGCACACCACGTCGCGTTCCAGGGGCAGCATACATCGGCGGCATCAACAGCGTTGAAGGAGCTCGGATTGCTGTCCGGTCGTACGGAGCAAGATCGCCAACGGACCGAATCGCTCCGAGAAGAATTCGCACGACTGCGAAGGGCGATGGTCGATTTTGAGCTGGAGGCAGGAGCAGGCCCTCCGGCGTCGGGCATGGTTGCATCCTCGCTGGTCGAGGGCGCAACAGGATAGAATTTTAGCAATACTCGCAACGCAAAATGCATTCGGAGTCGCCCGACGAAAAATGATCTCGTTGGCGGTGCGAGAGAACCGCTGCGCTTTTGTCTCGCCCCTCGCTATGGCTCTTCGCTCCCAATTAAATGACATTCGGTGCATTGCGGCCCTCCTAGTATTCCAGTTGGCTCTGTTCAGTACAACAAATCGGTCTCCTGCTGACCGCCCACCGCCGCCGCCGCCGCCATTCCTCAATGAAACGCGTGCATCGCAGCCGTCACCTTGGCGCAATCTCGGGCGCAGACGTAGGCATCCGCCCCCGAACCGGTCGCGTCCGGGATGACGCACTTCTCGTCCATTCGAGAGGGACAGGGGCAGTCGGCGGGCGAGGCGACGCACGTAAAGTCGGGGCAGATGAACGTTGAGCAGGACACTGGTTGTTCGGTGGGAGTAGTGGACAAAGACGTCAGCCCATCGTCCGTCACAATCACGCATGACCCTAGGCCAATGAAGCCCAGAAGCGTGCGGATCTCGAGATGATGACGGGCACAGGCTCACCACTTTCGAGCTGCTCGTCCCAGGTCGGTGGCCGCTGCGCTTGCTGCTGCTGTGCGTGTTGCTGGTGGAAGAACTGCTCGAAGAAGGCCGTCGCGAACGAGGGGAGCAGGACGAGGGCGACGACGACGACGAGTAGTGGGGAGCGGATCGAACCTCCTCGTCGGGCCGGAGACGGCGTGGCGAACAGAGACATGCTTTTGTTTCGATCTTGTCTCCCGCGGCGGCGCAGACCTTTCCTGAGTGCGAATCGTCGATGCCTCGGGCGTGAAGGAGAGAGAAACCGACCAACGTCGAACCTGAGGCCGGATGACTTTCTCGTACAATTGAAAACAACGAGCTGACTGGCTGTGGTGTTAATTGAATGCAAACTGCTACCAATGCGCTAAAGACGCCGCCGCGGAGACGGAGGCGGCGACCGACTCGATTCCTCCCGCTTAAGCTTCGAGGCTGCGTGCACGCCCATCCTCTCCGCGCCCTGCCTGGCTCCCGCATATCGTTCTTCGTCTCGACGCAGCGGCCGAGAGCTCGGTCCACTCTCGTCGACGCGCCGCTCCTCCGACTCCCTCGACCGATAGCGCTCGTCGCGCCTGACATCATCTCTGTGCGTTCGACTGCCATGCCGATCTGCCTCCTCCCTTTCGGCGCTGCCGCCGCGGACTCGCCGCTCGGCCCCGTACGCATCGTGTCGATTGTCGTGCGATCGTCCGAGGGGATCACGATCGTCGTAGCGCGATCTTGCGGGTCTGTGGCGGTGGTCCCGCTCGTCGCGATCGTGGTAATCGGTTCGTCGCCGTGGCGACCTGGACCTGGACCTGGACCTCGTCCGCTCCTTCTCTCCCCTTCGTTCGCGTTCGCTGCCGCCTGCGCTTCTTGCACTCCCTGCGCGCTCGTCCCGGCCGTGCTTGTGCCGGGCGGCGCGCTCTTCGCGGATCCGCTGCCGTTCGGCCTTGCGTGCCTCGTGCTCGGCGCGCTTCTCGGCTTTGCGGCGCGCCTTCTCGAGGATGGCAGCGTTTGGATCCGTCGAGGTCGAGGCCGAGACTGACGGCGTCGCGGGGACCGTTGGCTGACGAGGAGTCGGTGCAAAGCCACTGGCGCGGAGAGAGAGATGGGGACAGAAATGGTCAGGCTTGTTTTATCCCGGAACGCCCGAGAGCCGGCTGCGTTTTGGCTCACAGTGCCTGGGCGAGAGCATCCTCCTCTGCTTCTTTGATGCGTTTGAGCTCTTCCTGTCGTTCGCGCTCGCGGGCTTCGGCGTCGGCGCCTCCCTCCTTGTTGTACCAGGTCAGGTCCTTGCCGTTCTGCCACCTGCCAACGGGTGCGCGCAGACTATGACCGAGGTAGTATTCGCGGTCCTTGTCCTGTGACCCGAGACCCAGAGTCAGCGATGGCTGTGGGGACGGGAGAGAAGATGGGAGACTCACGGCTGCGACGTCTGACCATTTGAAGTCGCCCTGTCCGCCTCTGTGCGAATAGAGATTTGGTCAGCTTGTCTCTGGTGTGACCGTGCTGGCTCGAGTCGGGGAGTCAAGTACCGGGTGCCTCCACTGCAGCCGGCGGGGTGAGCGAGCGGTCAGTGTCACGGGGTCCAGTCGACAGGCAAGGATGAAGCTGGGCGAGAGCGTACCGCGTAGGATGAAACATGGCCTCTTGCACTCGTCACAGCGGGCGGAGAGTCGGTTGGCAAAGGCGAGACTCAGAGGCGGAAACCCGTGAGAGGGGTCTGGCTTTTGCCGCTCTGCTCGCAGCAGGACCGACAAGGAACGAGGTCGCCGAGGCGTGTTGCACTAGCCTACACTCTCTTTGTTACGGCCCCCAGGAGCAGTCACTCTTTGCGAGCGACGTTCACCTCTCGTCGACCCCTGCGAACCGAATCCACGGGCGCAGCAAAGACACTCGCCGGTCCTCTCTTGACGCTACGAGACACGCCGGGGCGTCTGCAGCAAACACCAAGCAGAGCCGGTCTCGCTTTCTCTGCGACTCGGCTACAGCGAATTAGTCGGCGAGTCCCACCTTTTCGCGGGTCACGACACGTCCCTGTCACGGTGCGTTTGCGCAACGCAACGTCTACAGCAGGCTGCCTGCTGACGCACAACGGTTGCTGCTCTCAGACCAGGCACGACACGCAGTCACGAGCCCGAAGCCTTGACGAACACGCTCTTCGCTCCCTTTGGCCTTTTCCGCTTGACGTCGCCGCGACTTTCCCGCTCGGCAAAAGTCACATCCGCCTCAACCCTGCGCCCTCAAGAGACTTCGAGCTCAATACTCGATGCTCGGCGATGTACTCGTGTCCGCCAGGCAAGCGCTAGGAGGCGCAGGAAACAGTCGCGCTTCAACCCGCAGCCGCGATCCGTTCGCAACCAACGGCAACGGAGTCGGCGCCAAGGACCGCTCGGCCCTCGCCACCCTCTTGCCGAAACTCCCGTCATCTTCTTCCGCCGCCGCCGCCGCCGCGAACCATGCGGGGTCCGACGGGCCGGCCCCTTCCTGGGCGGCCCTCCTTCCGTCGTCGTCGACTTTGGGGTTCATTTCGCTGTGCTGCCTCTGGTACCTCTCCTCAGCCTTCTCGTCCAACACCGGCAAATCGATCCTCACGCGGTTTCGGTACCCCGTTACCCTCACGTTTGTTCAGTTCGCCTTTGTGGCGGGTTACTGCGTCCTCATCCTCGCGCTCCGGGAACGGATCGGGAACGCCGCGAGCCACCACCAGCAACACCATCCGATCAATCCGAACGGCACCGGGAACGGAGGATTGTCGAACCGCCGGCGGAGGTCGAGCATCTCGACTCTCGGAGGGTGGGGGATCCGGAAACCGTCAAAGCACATGTTTCACGGCACCTTCATGATGAGCCTCTTCCAAATCGCCGGACACGTCTTTTCCAGCATGGCCATCGCTCGCGTACCAGTCAGTACAGTACACACAATCAAGGTGAGCGCCGTCTATGTCGATTGTGCCGTGCCCGGACGACAACGCGCTGATCCCCCTTCTCGCAAACAACACAAAGGCTCTCTCGCCCCTCTTTACCGTCCTTTCGTACGCCGCCCTGTTCGGCGTCCGGTACAGCTCGGCCACCTACGTCGCACTCCTTCCGCTCACGATCGGAGTCATGTTGGCTTGTTCGTTCGACCTCCGGGCCAACGCCATGGGCTTCCTCTGCGCCCTCGGGTCGACCTTCATCTTTGTCGCGCAAAACATCTTCTCGAAGAAGCTGTTGCCGAAAGAGAACTCGTCGTCGATCGCCCGAAGCGAGCTCAAAGCGAGCGCGGGTTCGGGCGCCGGTTCGGGCGGAGGCGGAGCGGCCAAACTCGACAAGCTCAACCTCCTGTTCTACTCGTCCGGCATGGCCTTCTTCCTCATGATCCCCATCTGGCTCTACTCCGACGCGTCGGCCCTCTTCTTCTCGGCCCCGATTCCGACTCAACAAGCAGCAGCAGCAGCAGCAGCCGGTTCGACGTCGTCGCTCCTGTTCTACTTTTTCGCCAACGGTTCAGTCCACTTTGCGCAAAATCTCCTCGCCTTCTCGATCCTCGCGAGGACGTCCCCCGTCACCTACTCGATCGCCTCGCTGATCAAGCGAATCGCCGTGATCTGTATCGCCATCGTCTGGTCCCGGCAGCACGTCTCGCTGATCCAGGCCGTCGGGATGACGAGTACCTTCGGCGGACTGTGGATGTACAATCGGGCCAAGAGCGACGTCGACAAGGGGGAGAAGAAACGCGTGCAGGTCGAGAAGCGGCACGATCTCGAACTGCCGAGCACGGTCGGAGACGCGAGAGCGCTCGACGGGACCGACACGCCGCCGCCGCAAACGCCGATGATGGGGCAGCAGTACTACGGCCGGAGGGAAGTGAACGGTTCGGCGTATGCCCAAGGCGTTTCCGGCGTCTCGGGGGCGGACGGGCTGGCGAGCCCGAACGCGTTCACGTCCTCGGCTGCGCACCATCCAGCGGCTGCTCCGCCTCCACCGCGAACGCATCACGCAGCTTCGGTTCACCCTTCGCCGACTGTCTACTCGCCGTTGGACCCCTTCGACAAGGCAGACCCGGCTTCGCGGTCCGGAGCACTCCCTGCACACTCGACCAGCCCGCTCGGCGTCGCCTCCTCTTCTTCGGCTTCCCTGTCCTCCTCGCCGTATCCATCGAATGCGCACTCCGAGTTTTTCGTTCCCGAAGGACAATCCGCCTCGTTCGCCACCGCCGGAGAGCCGGTGTCTCCGAGACCAAATGCCTCTTCGCAGGCGAGGGATGGGGCTGTCGCCATCCGAGCCGGGTATGCCGGGGACGCGGCGCGGAACGGCCGCGGCAGCTCAAGTCGAAGCCGGTCGAGAGCGGGAGCGATTTCGCCGGGGGCCAAGTCGGTCGGACCGGCTGCAGCGGACTATCGCCCTCAGCCCGGCCCCGGCCAACACCTGCCAGCATCGCCGCGAGGCGGTGCCGCCTCGGTTCCCGCCTCGTCTCCTGCGCAGCTCTATTCGAGCACGAACGGAAATTCGTACGGGCCGGGACGGATCATGCCGCCAGAGTCGCTGTTTGCACCGATCGCTGCGGGCGGCGCATCCGCGACTTCCGGAGGCTATCGATAGAGCGACCGGATGCATTTGTGTGTTTGTACAGTTCTTTCCGCCTCTCGCGCATCATTTAGACGTATGGGTCATCATTGTCATCCTTTCTTGAACTTGCTCATCTGGGCATTCCTGAGAAAAGGCGAGTTTTCTGGAGAGAGGATGCTTTGCGAATCAGACTGCAACGTTCTTGGAGAGTGCCCGCATAAAGAGCCGGGGGTTTCCATCTGTAGCGACCAGCCGCTCCAGAAAAGAGGCGTCGTCGACGGCTGCGAGGGAAGGCAATAACTGGTCAGCGGGTGCGTGCTAAAGGTTCGCTGGTACAAGGGGACCTCCGACTCGCCTTCGCGTGCGCCTCGCCATCCCTTGACAAGATCGACGATGCCCATCGCTTCCTTGCGATTCAGCCTGTCCGGGAGGAGGAAAGGCTTGACGCCGCTGTTGAGGATGGACGCATAGGTCGAGTAGTCGGGGACGTCCGCCCGTTCGTAAACGGAAGTAAGTGGATCGGATCCAAGATTTGGCGAGTTTGCGCTCAGGAAGTCGGACAAAGGGGGACTGGATGCAAGATATCTGGAGGACGGGGCGAGGACAACGGCGCCCTGGGCCTGGTAGTGGTCAAGTAGACATGTGCATGAGCTCGTTTGTTCCACTCTGCGCATAGAGACGGACAAGTACGCACGAATTTCAGCTGGCCGGCGGTGAAGTCGAGCAGCATGCGCGGGATGACCAGGTGGTACGGGTGCAGCCGCTCGTACGACGGGTCCGTGTAGGCCGACAGCGAGAAGAGCGACTGTGCGTGGTCAATTGCTAGAAGAACAGGGCGCCTGCGGTGGACACGTAGAAACGTGAGCGTATGAAACGAGGAGGGAAACAAGTCGGCCTTTTGACATACTCTTTCTGCTCGGCAAGCTCCTCCATGACGGCCTCGAAGACGGCAGTCGTAAGCTTGTCGTCGTTCATGCCCGCCTTTGCCAACTCTTCGAGACTCTTGCCAGATGCAATCTCCTTCTCGCCGAAGACACGAGCGCGCGAGGTCTTGAGAGATTTGAACGCCGCCTTGTTGGCGGAGGAGAAGCGCTGGAGGAGATCGGCAGCAAGACCCGGCTGCTCAAACAGAGCGCGTTCGCTCGAGTACGTGAATGCCGACGACGAATCGACAGTGGCGGTAGCCGACGGCAGGTAGAGGACGACCCAGCCATTCGAGTGGGCATACGACGCGGCCTGGACGAGCAACGTAGTCTTGCCACTTCCTTCTGGTCCAGCTGTAGTGATGGTAGATCCGGTTCAGAGACGGTGTGCGGACAGTGGGAGCCGCAGAGGAGCTTACCGAGGATGAACCGGGAGGATTCGCTGGATTCGGTGCGAGCCTGGTCGAGCACTCGAGCCAGCTCGACGGTGGTCTCGCGCACAACGCTGGCGGGCTTCGAGGTCATGGCGTGCTGACAGCGCGAATGCAGATCGGATCAGCTCGGGTTCGGAGCAAGGCTGACTTTGAAAGCAGAATCCTCACGAGTTTCTGCAGCGATTTGGGCAGGGACAGCGTCTTCAGTGCCTGCAGAGCGTCGTCCGGGTACGCCCTCGGTGTTCCGATCGCGCTCTTAGACACGGTCTCCTGCACGGCGGGCGTCAGAGCCAGGCAGCGATGACCGAGATGTCCTCGTTGAGACGTACAGGGTGCAGAGTCGCAAGGTCTCGCAGATCCGGCCGCGGCAAGGTCACCTCTGCGAGCGCGTTCCCGCTGCCGGACGCCGCGTTCTCCTGTGAGACGAGCGTGCGTGGAACCTGATCAGCTGTGCCGAGTGCATCCGGAGACAACATCGCACGTACGTCGCTGTTGCCGGCAGCCACCTTCTTTCGGCTGGCATACATGGCTGCTAAGCTGTTCGCTGCGGGCATCGCAACATTCACGGGTTAGCCTGAGGGTGTCGTCCCAGCGTTCTTCCTTCATCGTTTTAAACGAGCGTGAAAGATGGCTCACGCTTGGGCGGGAGTCGGACAGCGCTCGTAGAGGCGAATCCCCGGGATGACATCGTCTTGGCGACTTGCGTAGCCATATTCAGCGAAGACATGGTCCCCTGACGTGAGCGGTAAGCGGGTGCGTTGGTCCACAGGCCGGCGGCTCGACTATTTTGGCTCCGCTTGGTCAACACGTGTAGAAGCACGTAATCGGTAGGACTTAACGTTTCATGCAATGTATACTACAACAAAATCATGTACGGTACGATGATGGACCCGAGACCCGATTGAAACTCATCCCCCTTGACCAGATCCTCGAGACGGTATAGACTCAAGCTGTCGCTGCGGAAGCGCACCATTGGAGGGGACACCACAGCGATCGTTCGACGTCTTGTTCAATCACTTGTTGTCTGTGCACGCGGTCCAGCACAAGCTCCAAATCAGCTCGAGTTCGGGGGTCAGGCCGGTCAGGCTGGTCAGGTTTGAGAAAACTTACGCCACAGCAAAGTCTTGATGGAGTTCCAGACCTCGGAGTCCAGGTAGAGGTACTGTAATGACGAGCAGAGGTCGTCAGTGTCGATGCATACCTGAGAGAGGTCGGCACTTGCGCAGATTCTTCGAGACACGAAGGCTTTCTTTCTTCTCGAAAATTTTGCGAGGCCAAACTCACCTGCATGCTGCTGACCATGCCGCCGTGGAGCCTGTCGCGGTTCTCCCTGAAGAGGTACATGACCATGCCCCAGGCGAGTGCCGAGTACAGCTCGAACACCTTGGGGTGCGGTGCTCGCGATTTCGGATACGGGTAGCCTGGCGGTCGAGGGAATCCATCCGGCGCCGAGACAGCCGCTGGGGCGCTGGCGCTGCTTGCACTGGAGGGGACGGGAGGCGTTGCGCGGGGCAGGAACGACGTGATGACCCGCGAGACGACGTAAAGTACAATCTGCCGAAAGGGTCAACCCCGTGAAAATGTCTAGATGTCAGCTATCGGGACATGATTCGGCGGTACGGAAGATTCTCACCTGCTCGTTCACAGCGTTCCTCTCGCCAAAGACGGCCCAGCCGCCAACGAGACCCGCGAAAAAGGTATCGAACTTGCGCTGTTTCCCGCCAGCAAGCGATTTCTGGACGAGCAAAGCGGTCTTGTAGATCGCGACGAAGCGCGCCAGGTTCAGAGAGTGCTGCTTGGTCGCCCGATAGACGTACGCCAACCGCTGGCGAAGACTGTGTGACACACCTCGTGTCAACCGACGGGGGGGTCTCGCCGTCCAATCTGAGAGCGCTTCCCTCCTCTGCCGAGCAGAGAGGGCCTGGGCTTACCTGCCAGACTGGAAGATCAAAGACATGACCAAGGCATGGGGACCTCGGACCCGCGCTCCATAGACGAAGCCGTTGCGGGCGCCCTTCAGGATGGCGAGAACGTCATGATACGCCGGAGTGGTGACGAGCTTGTCGAGGTACGCTACGACGGCTTGTCGGTTCATCTTGACTCTTGCAACACAGGCGCCTTTCGTTAGTCCTGGTCGAGGGTGTTTGGACCTCGCTGCGAGCCCCTTGCTGTTCGAGAGCGTGGGCGGTCAGTGAACCGGGGACCTGAGGTCCGGCACTCGGCGAGAATGAAATCCCGAAAAATGCCTTGATTCGAATTTGAACGTGTATGCTACGGTTGCAGAAATAGAGGTTGTAGACTCGTGATTATATGCTAGTGAAGAGGCAGGTATCGACGATGCCAGTCGTCAAGTCAGACGGCGCGGGTAGGCCCGGGTACAGTGAGTGAAATATGGTACAGATCCGCATGGGAAGGGGGATCACCTGGATGAAGCTGCGTCGCTGCCTTCCTCCATACGGCCCCACGTAGCTCCGTTGCTACTGCAGCTAGGCGCACGCGAGCGACGGCTGTGTAGCGAGCTTCGACCGTCGTCGGCGGAGAGGGAACGCGCGACGCTGCTCGGCGTGAGGGAGAAGGACGAGTACGAACGGTCAAAGACCGGCACACGATGTATGTTGTCTCGCGTCGCCAGCAAGGACGGGGCCGGTCGGTTCAGATCGGAGAATGGAGAGAGGGAATCTTCCTCGTCGTTGAAGAGGCTGGAGTCGTCTTCGGACGCAATGGAAGTCGCTCGCGTCGACACTCCCGTCTCCGATGACACGCTGCCAGGTCTCGAGCGGCCCCGGTGAACCATGACCGGGACGCCGGTCGAGATGGAGTTTGTGGCGATGCTGCGTCCCGACCCGTGGACCTCCCGAGGATCGTCTTTTCCGACAGCGGTGGAGATGACGCGTCCGCCGGGCCGCTCCAGCATGGAGCCAAGTTTGTCGTCCGTGCGTGGGATGCGTCCGCTAGACATGCCAGCAGGAAGGTCCCAGTCGGCAAGATCTGGGACGCCATCCGCGCACTGCTGTGCCTTGATCCGTCGCCGCCGCCGCCGGAAGTATATGATCGTGGCGGCGAAGAGGATGCCGACGAAGACGACGGCCACGACTGAATGCGAGATGCAGCACGAGTGGAAGGGTCAGAATCACCGCCGGATCTTGAAACCTGCGCGAACACACATACACACGTACCTGCACCGGCTATAGCATCCCTGCGCCGGTCCGAGTCGCCAGACGGGTCACTGTCGCTTGTCGGAAGGGGAATCGTGACCTCTGTATACGTTTGCGCCGACGGCGTCGCGGTGGTGCTGGCTGCAGCGACGGCCGAAACGAGCAGCGTCGAGTTGCCGGTGCTCGTCCGTTGGTACCTGAGACAATCGGAGTACGCCCGTGAGCACTGCAGTCTTCCGAGCACGAGACGAAAAACGCGTGGTACGTACACACTTCCGACCGAGAGACTGCCACTTGCCGAATTGACCGTCGCCCACGCAGGGATTTCGGTGTGGGACGGAGATGATGTCGGAAAGATCTGCCCGCTGTTGACCATGCTGTACGTGCAGTTCGATACCCAGTCGCTCCACTGGAGGGGTGCAAATTGACGCAGCAATGAGAAAGAGCGAGAGGGTTTCGCAAGGGCTCTGGGAACGACGTGCGCACCAAGGTCGAATTGTACGGTCCTGGCTGTTGACACGCCGCACAGGCCTGCACAAGGTTGTAGACGCCCATACTGCACAGGCATACCGTCGCTTGGTCCGTGTCCGGAACCGGATAGTTTTGGCGGCCTTTTCGGAGGTCGAGGGCGGGCAAGGCATAATACTCGTAGAAGTCGCACTGATCGATCAGGTAGCGGGCGACCCGGCACGGGTTGTGCCCCAAGGAGTTGTCGAGCGCGCTGTACTGCGGCAGGCAGCGGTCGTCGAGTTCATCAGGCCGATTTTGGTAGGTCATGGCGGCGATGGCGGCGACGGCGGACCGAGGCGGCGGGCTAACGGCCACCGGTGCCACTTGGTGCCGTTGTAGCAAGCGTGATCACTCTCAGCGAGTCCGGTAGCCTTTGTTGGTGTCGAAGAAGTGTGGCGGGCTGAGACTGCCTCGAGATCGAAGTCGCCGACTCGAGTTGCCCTCTTCACAAACCACGCATGGAATCGGCAGAATCTTCAGCAGGCGCGCTCCTGAGTCGTCTGGAGCAGCAAGTACTGGATCAGTACCGTCTGACGGGGCGCAACCTGGATGAGGTTCGTCTGCACCCTCCTTCGTTCAACTCTCCAGACGTGCGCGCAGCGACGCGAGACTGACGCCCCGTCACCCGTCGGTACAGATCGCCACCGTGGTCCAGCGAGTATCGGCAGTACAGCCGCAACTGCTCGCAGAGCTCCGACCGCTCGAGCACAAGTTGGGGCTGATCCTCACCCTGTTCAAGGGTAAACAAACCAAGGTTCCCTTCTCGTGGCGATGTCTGTGCCGGCGGCTGACGATGTTTATCACGCTTGCAGCGTCCGTGTGGGCCCTCCTTCGACAGAGAGATCAGCAGATGCTCTCGCTCGACGAAGATTCATAGCCCGGGCTACTCCTTTTCGGACCGTTCTTAGACGACCGTAGACAAGCATTCAACTGCTTTTGTACACATTGTTGGCATAACTACAAGTTTGACACAGATTACACGCGCATCTGGCCTACCTTGCCAGCGAGCGACCCGACTCCGTCCACTGGCCAGATCACCAGACGGCCGTCGACACCGGTCGTGCTGATCTTGGTGACCATCTCGCGCGATCCTTCGTATGGACGGACACTGGTGATCGTGTTTTGGTGCACAGTCGTGAGCTCGGTGCCGTGGGCAGTGAGCGTCTGGCCCGCTCCGAGAACGGCCGCGCTCGCCGACGAGTTGGAAGAGACTCCGCGCGAGTCGGCCGCGCGGAACATGTTGAAAGCCTCCGACCGGTTCAGGCGACCGATACCGCCGCTCGACGCACCGGCGCCAGCGTGGGCACTCGAGCCTCCGCTTCCGGTGCGCTGATCGAGAGATTGCGTTTGCGACCAGCCCGATTCTTGGGAGCCTTCGAAGAGGAGGGGCTGGCAGTCGTGGCCTGCAGCGACGATGGCGTACTCGCTGGTGAATGTGAGCGTGACGCAGGGAAGAGACGGCAAGTCGACGGCATAGTAGGCCGCGGGCGGCTGCTCGGGTGCCGACGGGTAGACAACCGTCAAGGTCGAGTCATGAGCTGAGCGGGCGTGCATTACTTGTTAGTCGAGTCGCACCAATCTGATAGCTCAGGCAGAACTCACAGACGAAGGCCAGCGCGTTGCCGGAGGGTGAGAACGCGACTCCGTGAACCCAGCCGCCGGACAAGGTCATGAACTCGCCGCAGACCGTGTTGAACGGCAGTCGCTCTCCCCAGGGCGTCGGCTCTGGTCTGGAGGTGGCCGTCGTGTTTCAGCGGGGTTTTTGCTCAAAAGAGGGGAATGAAGTCCAGTGGGCAAATCCCTCGAGTTTGACACTCACTTCTCGTCGACCCCCTTGATGAACGCCGAGAAGACGCGCGCCGTCCCGTCGGCGCTCCCAGCGGCCAAGAGGACCGAGTTCGGATGCCAGTCGAGGCCGAGGACAGTCGAGCGCAGCGGTTTCTTGAGGTGTTTCGCAACCCACCAGTTCGATTCGGCGTCGTACTGGCAGACAGAGATCGTGCGGGCACCGGATGCAACCGCGAACTTTTCCTCGTTCGGGGACCAGCGGACGAACGTGGCGGAGCGGTTGATACGCAACAGCACGAGCGTCGGCTGCCAAACGGCTGCGCCGGTGTCTGCGTCGGTTTCGAGCGTCCAGACGTAGGCATTGCGATCGTGCGAGCAGGTGACGATCCTGTTCGTTTGCGGAGCCCAGTCGATCGATGTGACAAGCTTGTCGTGCTGCACCGCGAACACCCCGTTAGTCTCGGGTGAATGACGTGGGCGGAAGTGGACAGAGATGCTACGAACCTCGGACAGCGTGTGCTGCAGCGTCCACTTGTTGCCGCTACTCAGCGAGTAGATGTGTACTTCGTGCGAGTTGGGCGACACCGCAACCTCTGTAGGTCCGAGTATCAGTTTGGGGTGTTCAGTCAGGTCGAAGCGGGGGACCGACGTACGAGTCCGGTCGGCGTTGAAAGCGTGAGCCGTGAGGGGTGCATTGATGAGCTGGTAGATCTCGGCCATGTCTATGAGGGACTCTGGGCAGTCGACCTCGGGATGAGTACAGTGGAGGAATGAGAACAGCCGAGCCGCGTCGAGCGGCCGAACTTGAGCAGATAGTCTCGCTTATCAAATCTACGAGAGTTCGAGTCTAAGGATGTATGATGACAACAACGCTGCATAGTCTACATGTGCTGTGCCTCCGAGGCCCCAGGAGAAGAGCTACTGGATTTCGACCTCCATGGTCATGTTCGCAGACAGCTCGTCCTCGCCCCGGGTAATGCTATGCTGGAGTTCTCGTCGGATCTCCGGGGTAATCTGGTGATGTGTCTGGAAGCGAAGAACCTCGAGGAGAGCATCCTTCTGCTCCGGCGTAAGATCGGCTTTGTACCTGCCAAGCGCCGGGGGGGGAAGCAGGTCCGTCAGATGCCGCTCAGGTTGATCCTCTTCGAAAGAATACTGGCCGTACCTCTGTGCGAATACGAGGAAAGCCTGATGCCAGAGGACGGGCATTTGACGTTGGTCCCGCTTGAATCGGAGGAAGTGGAAGACGAGGGCGTCGACAACCTTGTACGGGAGGGCGTACTTCTTGTCGAGAAGGACGCGGATGAAGAGACTGTTGGGACCTGCTCATGTCGTCGTTCATGGTCAATACTTTGGGCACATGGAGGACTCTGGAAGGGAGCTCTTGACGGACCGGTGTACTCCATTTCGGCAAGCTTGAGAAGAGCTGCACCCGAGTGCAGCACCGGCACCGACACCTTCGTCAACACCGAGCCGAGAATGGCAGCTTCTCGCAAGGTACATGTCCCGCTCTGCACGTTTAAAGTCAGCGGGAGAGCAAGATGCGGAAAGAACGGGAAGGACTTGCCTCGCAAAGCGGAAACAGGAGGCCCTTGAAAAAGGCAGCCGGCTTGTACATGGCCTTTTTGAGCGCCATGTAGGTATGGACCGAGAGTTTGCCGGTCTCGCCGATTTCTTCGCGGACCTTTTCGAGGAGAATCTCCTTGTAGTACTTTTGACTCTGCTTCGGGTCCAGATTGGACGCAAAGATCCGAGTGGCGGCGTAGGTCGCATGGGGTGTCCACGTCTCCGGGTTGGTCAACATGATGAGTTGCGGCCACATAGGCAGCGTCGGCAAGATCTTGAAGGCCTTGGGGAGAGGTCCCGACTTGTATCGACTCAGGAGCTGTCCGACCCTGGTAATGCCGACCATCATGCGAGTCAGTACTCGTTCGACCGAGCGAGAACAGTGATCGACGGCACGCACTTGGAATAGACATCGACGACTTTGGGGTTGAAACCCGAGTCCTCCGGAGGAGCGGCGACAGCTTGAGAGTGAAGATTCGTGACAGACGGTCAGCGCAGCATTCAGAGGCACGGGTATGTGTCTACAGACTAGACAAGTACTCACGGGTCGGCGCGGACGCTGGCTGTTCGCCCGCTCGTTCGATCTTTTCCATGATGAGGTCGGCCAGACTCCGTCCCGGTTCGAGATGGCCGGCTGGAACGTAGCTGTCGAGAAGTGCGTCGTCCGTCTCGTCGATTTCCTGTGCCGCGCAGAGGCGTAAGTTGCTTCTGTCCGTCTCTTTACATCACATACGAACGGAACATACCAGTTCCTCGTACTCCTCATACGCATCTTCGTCAGAAAAAGCGCCATCGTCCTCATCACCTTCATCGTCGGCCGTAGCGCGCAGACCTGCGGGCAGCCTGTCGGAGGCGTCAGGCGACAGAGCGAGTACAATCTGAGGTCCACTACTACTCACTCTGGGTCCTCTAGCTCCTCGAGACCGAGTGCTGCCAGTTCATCCTGTTGTTCCCTCGCCATGGCCAGGACCTTCTGCGTCACTTTGGCATCCAGTGCGGTCTGCAGAGCGCTTTGCGGTCAGTCGCAGGCGCAACAGTATCCCTCATAATGGTCCCTGATACTTGCCTCTTCCTGTTGATGCCGTTTCTCCTTCTGCCGCTTGCCTGGAGCCGAAAGCACGCCGGCGTCGTCTAGCTCGCCACTTCGCAGTTGGACCGCGAGCGGGTCATGCTTGAGAGAGGATCCTTTCCGTTGCGTCGTAGCTTTGGGCATGGCTGTCGACTCGAGGCAGACGAGTGAGAGCGTGAAGCTGAAGCGCAGCACCGCCTCCTTTCCCAAAGTCCAAGCACCCGGAAACGAAAAATTTCTGCCCGGTCCGAAAAAAAGCTATGAAGCATGAAGCATGTGCCTGTTGCGATCAATTATTTGCACTGCGATCGATTATTTGCATGGCATTGCTGCGGAAGAGGGAGCGCTAGCTACTTCGAGACGATATGAGTCCCTTCAGAATGTCGAATCGATTGCCGTCTGGTTGAAGATCGATGTACGACGGTCCTGCCGAAAGGCTGTCGCGTCCGTATTCGGATGGATAGGAGTCGACCGGCACAGTACGCAAGAGGCCATGGTCTGGAGTGATGCCGACAATCCGAACCCTCTGCCCCGTCTCGTCGAGCGTTACGATCTGGTCTCTGCGTGAGGGTCACGTCAGGGTCGGAGCCGGTACGCGCACAGACTAGAAAGGCACGTACTGATGAATCCAGTGTTTCAGGTAGTCGTCCACGAAAGGCGCGAACCCGTCTTGCCGGAACTTCGGCCACATTTCGTTCATTCGGTTCATGATGAGCGCCAGCACTTCTTCGCAGCGGAAAGGCTGTCTTTCGCACGCGCCGTCGCTTCGCAGCTCGTGCAGCAGCTCGTTCACCGAAGTCGTCGGCCTCGGGTTGCTGACGTTGACGCCGCACCCTGACGGAAGGCTCAGAGTCAACATCGTTGCGAAATGGAGAAAGACAGGAAAGGAACACGCACCGGCGACGAGGGAGAAGACGCCATCCCTGAAGCTCGAATTGATGAGTATCCCGCCGATCTTTCGATACCGCTGACCAGATGCTTGATCTCCGAAGTCGGCATAGACGTCGTTTGGCCATTTGAGACGAATGCCGAGCTTGTCCAGACCCGGCTGCGCCGTGATTGCCTCGACCACCGCGAGGCCGACGAGATACTGTACGAAAACGATGCGGGCGGCTTCGGCCTGCGGTAGGCGCAACACAAGCGAGAATTGAAGGCAGCCAGCCGAGGAGATCCATGCGTTCCCTCCGCGACCGCGACCCGCGACTTGGTGAGAAGCGGCGCAAACCGTCCCGTCGGGGAGGCACGCGAGAAAGCCGTCGTTCCTGTTGGCAAGTGCAGAAAAATGAGGACTACCGTCGGGTAAGTGTGGGAGATGGGCACATCACTCACCGATCCAGCAACGTCTGCGTACTCGTCACGCTCTCTCCGTAAATGAGCACCCGGCCCATGTCCCCTTGTGGATCTAGCAGGTCGAAAAATTCGGGGATGTCGAAGAGGGGCGTCTCGACGTTTGTCGGCAACCGTTCCGACGCTACGTAGATCGATTTCGGCAGTGCGTGAAGCTGGGCGATCGGATCCTTCGCACCGTCTTGTACGAAGTGCATTTCGGCGTCATGAGAGTCGAGAGCTTCCATGGGACGGAGAATGTAGGTGTCGTGCCGGTCTGCCAAGGTGACCTCGGTCGGCCCCGATGCTTGACCGCGCGCGGCGAGAGCGGTTGCGATTTGGCGGGACCGGTCGAGTCGATCGGAGGTGAGGAAAAGGGGAGTGAGGTGCGGCAGTTCTGTAGCGGGGTCTCCCACCTCGAGTTCTAGGGCGGTCAAGGTCGCGTGCAGGAGAAGGGATCGTGTCCGCTCGGCGGCAGCGGTGCGACCGGGGTCGTCCTCATACCGAACAGGGTGCTCCGGGTGGACGCCCCAGAGCACCGCACGGCCGGACCCGAACTGACATAGCACACCAGCCGAGGGCGCGTCAGGCAAATCGCTGTACGAAGCCAGGCTTGTCCAGGCGGAAGCGCTGGCGTCCCGACTCGGCAAGAAGGCTCCGCCTCCGTTGTACGACGTGACGCAGGACGCCGGGGTCTGCGGCCAGAAGTCGCGCCATGCCGTACGGTTCAGCGACAACTCGACCAGTCGCGCACCGGCGTCCGAATCGTACTCGAAGCCGGGATAGACGGTGCCACGGCAGAGCCCGGGAAAGAAGCCAAGCGCGCGCTCGCCCGTCACCTCGAGCGGCCGTCCGACCTCGAATTCGATTTCGGAGGATGCAAAATATGCGCCCGCACATATGCCGAGATACCGGCCTCCGCCGTGCACCCACTCGCGGATACGTCGAGTTCCAGTTTGTCCGAGGTCGTGGCAGTAAGGCAAGTCGCGGCCACCGGGAAAGACGAGGAGAGCGCAGGTGTCGGTCCAGGGTTCCTCTTTGATACTGCGGGGCGACACAGTCTGCACGTCATAGCGGTGACTGAGGAGAGCCTTCAGGAAACGGAGGGTGTTGTCACGTGAGGCGGCGGCGACGCCTGAACCGTCGTAGACGAGAACCTGCGGGGACTGGTGTGAGCCACTGCGCGGAAAAGTGGTAGTAAAAGCTGGTTTGCCTACGTTCATAACACTGTGGAGAGAAGATTCGCGTCTCTCTTGAACAGAGGTCGGGAACTAGGAAGCGAGGCTTCATCTCCGCACCCCAGTCCGCTTTGGTACAGCTCCCGCTTTGCGGACGGTCCATGGTTGATGAGCTCAGCATAGAGACGGAGAGACCGCTCGCACTCGGTCACGCTGCGCCCGACTCGCTTCGGCAATGGCTCGCCGATCTGGCTTCACTTCGCCAACTCGCGCAGGCTCTGTATGGCGATGTTGCCTGGCTGAGCTTCAAGAAGGGCGAGACTCTTCACGCCCACAAGTTTATGCTATACGCGCGCGCACCGGGTCAGTCACATTACGGCCGGCTCTGCTTAGAAAAACAAGCCCAGCTGATCCTCCCGTCCGCTTCAGGCGCGTTTCTGCACCGCTACATCGAGGATGCCCCACGAGCTCCTAGGCCGGTGCACGTTCACCAGGGCTCCGACGTCCGCGATCTCGAGAGCGTCAATTTCGACGAGCTCGCGGAGGACGAACGCACCGATGTTGGGATTCTCGAGGCGGCGCTCGACTGGTTCTACACTGCCGAGCGCGAAGCGGAGGTCTTTGCAGTCCTTCTCGCTGGCTTCAAAGATGGAGACAACGATGCAACCTCGGTCAAGGTCGCACTAGCTGGCTGGCGGCGTCTGCAGCGCGTAAGGAACCGCTTTTTTTTTTTTTTCCTTCGCTCTGCACCAGCTTCTGACGTCCTCGGTCTCGCAGGACCTGATGTACTGCTGGAGAAGCCAGCTATATGCAGACGCCACCATCGTTGTCGAATGTGCGCCAGGAACACCCTTTGCCGTGCACCGCGCTGTCCTTGCTGCACGGACCCCGTATTTCAGGGCGCTCCTCACCGGAGAATACAGCGATTCGAACTGTACGACTTTCGCATTGCCCTCCCCGCCTTTTACTCCGGCGGCGACGACGTTCGTGCTCGGGTGGATGTACGGCGGGTCCTTACAATCCATCGACAGACGGTTCGACCTCGACACGGCGTGCAGTATATGGCGTTGCGCAGCCTTTCTGGCCGCCGACAGCCTACAACAGGAGGTCGAAGAGCAGTTGGTAGCCATGATGTCGAGCACGCGCGCTGCCCGGATCCTCGCCTTCGCGCGGGCGGACGACGTCAGGTCAGAAGAACTCGCCGCCAAAGCGATGGAGTATCTCGTCGAACGCTTCGACTCGTCGTGGACTGCCTCCCCGCATGTCGGCGAGCTGAGCTACGCCGATCAATCCGCCCTCGTCCAATGTGTCGGTGACCGCGTCACTGCTGGGAACCTGGTAGCCACGTCGGTTCGCCTCGCCGCCTGCCGACGCGCCCTCCCGCATTACTCGACTCTTTGGGTCGAGCACGTTCGTGCTATGCTTGAAGGAGTCGAGGACTCCTTCGTGGCTGTTCTCAAAGCCGATCTAGCGCACGTGGTCCGCACCACTGCGTTTCTTCACCTGATCGACGGCGTCGGGTTCAACAACGACGTTCTCGAATGGCTCTTGAGTCTGGTCATCAGAGGCTTGGACGAAGAGGGAGCGCCTCGAGCGTATCAGGTCTTGCTCACCGATGTGCTGTATAGGGAGGTGCGTCCGAGACCCGTTTCTCACTCGATACCTTTCGGCCGTGTGAGGTAACAGATGTATCTCCGTACAGGGCGGCATTTTAGCAAACGTACGTCTTGGCATTCCCTATTGCCTTGTCGTTTGATACTGACTCGGCGAGGAAAGGGAGGCTGACCGCCAGCAAGGATAGGCACGCCTGCTCGTTCTCGATGCACTCGAAGGAGTGACCAGCTACATCAAGCGTCGTCTGCACGCTATTCACTCCGCGGGAGGGTTTTTCGGGCTGAACCCCGGATGCGCGGAGGAGCTTGCATCAGGTGAGCTTCTCGCGCAAGACGGGTGCTCGCGCAGTCTCGCTCACCGTTGCCACAGCCCTCTCCGTAGAGGTCGAGGTTTTGCAGAAAATACCGTCTAATGACGGGGGTCAGGTCGCGGCGCGTACCAGGTCCGCGCCTCGACATCTCTTGGAGGGCAAGCCGAACCCGATCTGGGCGAAGCGTCCGACTGAGACCGGAGACGTATCCAGTCACCTATCATCCAAGAACTCAACGACATCTCCTCCTGTTCCGCGCGCTGCAAAGTCGCCGATCAGAAGGACAGCTCCAGTCGATAGCGCGGTCCGACGGATGCCTTCAAGGCCGTCAGTCGTCGTTCCTGAAACCGGGTTCGCCCCTCACACCCGTTCCCGAACCTCCAGCTCGCCGACGACCTCGTCCGTCCGGGAGAGTCTACGCCGACGCCGTGTGTCAGATCAGAACGCTGCCGAAGGTGCCGCTTCCACCATGTCGGCGGGCACTCGCCGCCCCAACAGGTCAGCCTTCGGCTCCAGCTCGAAGCCCCCTCCCGCCAACTCAATTCGCACGAAGAACGGAGCCCGGCGCGACCTCGCCGTCTCGGGGTCCAGGGGGTCGACCTTACATGAGGGTGACTCTTCGCAGACCGGAGTACGCCGACTGCTGGGCGCGCGGACTCCTCGATCTCATCCACGCACGCAGACCGACCTTGCTGGCCCAGCGATCGGTTGCGGCCCCGACTGTACGGTCCTTCGCTCTGGTGTGCCCTGCGTCGTGCGTGTGGTCGAAGGGAATACTCCATGTGCCGTCCGCGCAGAAGTGCGCTTCATCGGTCCTTTGCCCGGCGCCGCGGGCGACTGGATTGGAGTCGAGGCGTATGAGAGCGATATACCTCGGGACGCGGCCAAGTTACCCTGGAGCGATGGCTCGAGGAATGGCGGTGAGTTAGAAAGTCGTCGCTTGCGTTCCTCGAACGGTTACACTGACTGTCTGATGTCTCGGCAGTCTCCTGTTTCAAGCTTCGTTCAGCAGGGCCCGCGCACTCTCGTCTTGCGTGCGCTCCCGTTGCAGGGCAAGGTTGCCTCGACCGGCGAGAGGATTCCCGACGTTCAAAGACGTCTGATCGCTCTGATTTTCGGAGTGCACGTACTCGTGCTCTTTTCATCCGTCCCGAGCAGGTCCGTCCTTCGCGTCCTGCCTGCGTTCCTCTAGACCTCGGCACTGACCATGTGCGCTCCTGCAGGTCGAGGTCATTTCCGCCTGAACGTCTCTCCCTGTACATGCAATGCCTCTCGGATTCTAGGGACGGGCCATGAAATTTGTTTCGCAACGCAAACATCGCGAATCTGTGTCGACTCGGTATGCGTGCAAGGTCTTCGGACCCCCAACTTGACATGAGAAATCGAAAGTCGCCCACTTCGCTTCATCGCGATCCGGTTGTCTCCGCTTGCTCTGTTTCCGCATCAGAGCGACGCCAGCTTGTCCTGCAGCCCAGTCTCGTCGCACGAAGCATGGTCTTCAGCTTCACCGATGCGTACGTGAGAACCCTGCTGGCCTCCGTCGCCTCGACTTGCCCCCACATCCCCGCGGCTTCTCGGAGAATCCAACCGGTCAGGGGAACACGGCGCGTTCGCAGCGTTGACGCTTACGCTTGCGCAGGTTGAGACGTCAGATCGCGCACTATGCGACTTTCCCGCAGACGGGCGTGTCCTTGCGGCAGATGGTCCAATTCGGTACGTCGAGGCGTCGGTCAGAGTCGGAGCGAGACTGACACTCCCAGCTCCCGCAGGCCAGAACCCTTCGCAAGTGCGTGGAGCTTGCTCTGGATCTTACCTTGCAGGGACGCTGTGCTGACCGGTCCCGTCCTCAGGGAACGCTCTTGCGTGCCTCTCAATTCCTCGCCGCCGAGTTGCCGATACGGTTGGCACATCGGGTGAAAGAGCTGGACGAGCTACCGCAGGGACTGCACAAGATGCCGAGCATCGAAAAGGTCAAGCGCTGGTATGCGCAGAGCTTTGAGGTGAGTTGTCGATCGAGCAGCGCCGCATCGCGCGGCGAGATGGCTTCCCTCACAATCTTCGCTCCTCGTGCAGGAACTCGTCAATTTCCCACGGCCAGAGCTTCCCGAGGATCTTCAGGACGCTCTCCTTCGCGCGTCGCAAGAGAGTGAGAGCATTCCCGATCCCGTCCCGAATCCCTCTCTGCCGGAACACATGAAACCTCGCGCGAATCAGCTCAAATCAAAGCAAGGCCGGCAAAAGATCCCGCTGCATCGGTACGTATCGCGTTATTGCGCCCCTGTGTCGTGTCTCGCTGACAAGCCCGTCGTGTGCGGCGATATACTCTCTCTCTCGCAGTTACTATTCGCAACCGGACGAGACGATTTCGTGGCCGCCCGAAGTGCACGACTACAATGACCGCTTCACGCGCTTGCTTTCCAATATCAAGCGAAGGCATGACCCCGTCGTCACGACCGTCGCACAAGGGATACTCGAGTTCAAACGTGACCGAAGGTCGACGCACATCGACCGATCAATCCAGACCTTTCTCGACCGCTTCTACATGTCTCGCATCGGTAGGTGGCCGGTCACCCATCTCGGAAGTGATCTTGTTTGCTTACACCTCTTCGGTCGCAGGCATTCGAGTTCTCATTGGCCAACATATCGCCCTCAACCGTTTGGAGCCTCACGAGGTTGGTGCCTTTCTCTGCCGAAATCGCATCAGTTGTGGCGAATGCTGATGTGGCGAGACTGGCTTGTTGCATCCAGGACTACGGTATGCCCCCGTCCCGTCCGATCTCGTCCTCCCGCGGCGATAAGATTCGACTGCTCGGGCCTGAACTGACGTCGAACTTCCGCAGTCGGCATCATTTGCACTCGAACCAACGTTCATCAGATTGCTCGGGAGGCTATCGACAACGCCACATATGTCTGTGAAGAACACTACGGCCTCTTCAAAGGTCCGCCTGTACAGCTCATTTGTCCGAAAGACTTGAACTTCATGTATGTGCCGAGCCACCTCGTGCGTCTTTCAACTCTTTCTTTGGCTGCACGGTGATCTTTTCCAATGACTGACTCTCCTTGTAAATGCGCATCAAGAACCATGTGCTCTTTGAAGTCCTGAAGAATTCGCTCCGAGCCGTCGTCGAGACGCACGGCGTCGACTGCGAGAACTACCCGCCTGTCAAAGTCATCGTTGCCGAGGGTTCGGAGGTGCGCCAAATCCGCGTAGTCCACTTCCGGAGAAGAGGGACTGACCGACCCGCGACCACTGACAGGACATCACGATCAAGATCTCGGATGAGGGGGGTGGCATTCCGCGAAGTGCACTGCCGCTTGTATGGACTTGGATGTGCGTGCCGAGGCAAACACGCTGTCTCTCTCGCGTACATTGACGATTCAGGACACCAGGTACACTACCGCCAATCCGGAGAACCTCGAACAAGATTTCGAAGGAACCGACTTCAAGGCTCCGATGGCCGGGTTCGGTATGTGCTGCTGTTGTTCTCTTCAGGCGTGCACTTCTCTCTCTCTCTGACACGCGCCACGTGTTCTTGACCTTGCAGGCTACGGTTTGCCGATCGCGCGCCTTTACGCGCAGTATTTTGGTGGAAACCTCAAGCTGATCTCGATGGAAGGGTGCGGCGTGAACCTTCCCGTCCGTCTGCTCACACTGCACGGCGCTGATCACTGACCTCGCTCGCTTCCTTGGGCGACAGGTACGGGACCGATTGCTACATCCATCTCAGCCGACTGAGTCAGAGCTCGGAACCTCTTCAGGTGCGTGCAGCGTCGGTCTTCCGATGGCTCCCGCCGGCGACCCTGACGGATCCTCTGCCTTGACAGTGAGTTGGAAGACCTCGTGACAATTTGTTGTAGCGTTACCATGTACAGCCTGTCTTCCTCCTGCACGCCTCTGCTTTCTTTGCGCCGCGCCGTGGATTCCCCCTCCTCTCTGTCCATTGTATGTGTCTCCGTGGGACAGGCTCCCTGAGGGCTGGTGGGGATGTGACTCTGATGTTTCTTGCCAAGGGAAAATAGACGGGTTTGTGGTTTGGCGCCCGAGGAGACCCCGGGAGGTTCGAAGAGTTGCTGGAATCAAAGTCCCTCCTTCTCCTTCTCCCTGTCATGCTCGTTTTCTGTCTCATTTAATGCAGGTACTCGTTAGGGTGATGCCTCAGCAGTATCAGCAGGGCTACGCAGTCGCCAGGGCTACGCAAGTCGACGCGGCCTTCCCTTTTTTACGCTTCATGCGCCTCCCAGGCGCGGACTACAGCTTGATATTGAGGGCCTTTCTCTGCACGGCATCATTGTTGAAAGAGCGGCGCAAGATCCCACAGAAAGTCTCGCAGGCGCGCCGTGCGCGTGTTGAGGAAGCCGCCGCGCTTCTACCTTGTCTGCAGCTCTCCCTGCTATGTTTCGACAGTTGGCTGGAGACAGGCACTGCGGAGTGCTGGATGCTCTCTTGCGATGTGTACAACGTGCGTGCTGTGTACAAGAAGACTTGAGTGCGCGACCATGCGTCTCGTGAGCTGGAGGCAAAAGCGATGATGAGATTTGCGATTATTGGACGCCACTAAGCATGACATTGTTGTCGCCCAGTGTTGGCACACTCAAAAAGGCTGTCACAGCTTGCCAAGGCTGTCTACGCCAACCGGGTCACGGTTGAGCTGCCCTGCCCTGCCCTTCCTGTCTGGAATTACCTCTCTCACGACTTGACCGGGGTGGCGTGATGGAAGGTGGTGTTGGAGTTTGGATGTACAATTGACCAAAACTGAAACCGTAGCCAACCTGAGTAGCAACGCAGTATATTCCTGGGTGTTTGCTGTCAGTGATATGACGGGGGAGAGGCCCGGCCAGCGGCAATCCCAAAAGTTTGGTGAGCACGGCTCTGCCGGCCCGCTCAGGAAGCACTTACCTGCAGTCTAGAATTCCTTCCCCCTCTTGTAGTCCAATAGCATAAGTTCCAAAAAAAAAAAAGGAGCAAGGAGGATAGAAGAGGAAGTTGAGTCATAGCGAGGCAAAGCAGGTGAGCAAAGCAATGCCAGTCCAGCATAGAATGGGAAGTTGAGTGAGTGCAGAACCGAGAGGGTGACTGAAGGGAAGCCCATCCAGCAAGAGACCAGTAAGAAACACAACTTAAGGGAAGAGGGACCGAGCTACTACGAGTGACCGAGATCCTCCATCAACAATCCCATTGAGAAGCTTGACCAACCCGCGTTGGGTTTAGCACTTGGAGTCAGGTTCAGCATAAGTGTAGTGGACTGCAGTCAAAGAGTGCAGGTGATCTATTTAAGAAGAGCACCTGGAAGTTAAAATAGCCTCTTCCTTCTCCCTTGACTCCTTTCCCTGGCAAAGTCCTTTGCCATCTCTCCGAAAGCGACATCAGATGCAAGTTTACTGCCCGCCATTCTCCTCGAGGGTGGAACAGGCTCTTCCATGGTATCACACGCCACTGTCTACATTACAAGTGGCAGAAGACGCGCATAAAAGCTCAGAGCGCAAGCACAAAGGTTTGCGGAAACAGGAAGTCAAAAAGCTGCGCTCCCTGTTTGAGCTCTTGTGTGGCATACTTAGCAGCGCTAGCAGGTACAGTAGCAGACTAATGGCATCCCAATATGGTAGATCAGGAAGATGCAGAAGACGGATAAACGGAACAGCTCATAAGCTCAAAGGATGCTGCTGCTGCTTGACACAGGCACATGCGTGGCACTTGAGGCCAAATGTCTTACCCGGGGAGCCTGCCCTGCATAGTCCTCCACTCTTGTGCGCCTGGAGGAGAGCAGGGCAACAGAGCAAATCTTTAGCCTAGCAACTTGAGTGGATTCTTCAAAGCAGTTTGACTTGCCCTCGCTCTTCTTCCTGCCTGCCTGTGAGCAATCAACACCTGACTGCCCTGCACAGTTTAGCCATCTGGGTACAGGAGCTACTGTGACAGGATCAAGGCAGCAAGATTCGAGAGTGCAATTGAAGTGGCACCTCCAGGCTTCTTTTAAAGCCCCCATGCTTGCAGCTTAGCAGGTATTATCCCTCGGACATTCCATGCCCTTGCTGCATTGGTAGTCAAGGTGCCCACATCTGAAACAGCCGGTAGCAGCCTGCATAGCCAACTCTCACAAGCTTTCAAGCCACAATTCTTTACCTATCCTGGCTCTCGTTCTCTGCCAGAAGTAAGCCCCTCCCTAAATCTACCCAGGCCCTATTTACCTGCCACAGGCTGTCACGGCCAGGTTTACGGTGAAATACTTTCACACACCTGAGTGCGGGGGCGTAAAAGTGTTTTACGGGATTTTACGGAGTGGCAACGTAAACAGCCACCGCTCGTGAACAAGTTGTTCCCGAAACTTTAGTTTTGGGTCTTTCAGAGGGGCCGCTCGACAGGGTCTCGCTGTCAAGGGCCGCCAGATTTTGAGCCCATGGGCCTCCGCAATTTTAGCTTGGAGCCCCACAACACAAAGCGGAGCTCCGACCTTGTCCCTTGCCTCCTGCAGTTTGCAGGCTGCCTATACATACAGTACTGCATGACCTCCTCTCCAGACTCAGAATGGTGGCCCTTTCCTCCACCCCTCTGCCTTCCCCGGCCTCCCTTTCCCCAGCTCCTCCTCCTTCTGCTTCCTTTCCCCCCCTTCCCTCCCCCTCTTCTTTCTTTCTCCATGGAGGTCCCCTTCTCATGTTCCCCGTGCCAGTGACTCGCTGTGTAGTGCCCAATCTAGAGCAGAAAGCCCTGTATTGCCGCGCTTGGAACTTGTGTGGCCACCTTCTTAAAGGCACTTCGCTTTCCGCCACGCTCCGCTCCACATATGACGGCTGCCATGTTTGGTGACGTACTGTAGAGGCAGGCCTTTTGCACTTGCACTATCTCCCACCTGCACCATCCTGTGCTCCTTTTTGCACGGCCACACCGCAGCTGTAGGTCTTTCTTTTGCCTCTTTATCAGGCCGTGCTTGATGCTGCCCTATGTCCTCTCTTGAATGCAGGCAGATTACAGAAAGCTTTCTTGCTGTAGATCCTGTGCTGTAGATTCTGTAGATAAGTGAACTGTATTATGCTGGCTTGCTACTGAGCTTTAATGTATGTTGATCTTGTGATGATTATATGATGTCCAATCCGCCATCTTGCACCTCCAACTCGACCAGGTTTGTTGTGTTGCCAACAATGGTGCTGTTGGGTCTATTACAGCGCTTAAGCACCGGGGACTGAACTGGTGCAATTGGAGGCGATGCAGGAAGTCGACTGATGACCGTTCCCTTTCTCAAGTGCGAGAGTAGCAGCTATGATAGCTCATGCCCTCCTCGCCCATTTTGAGAGTTCTGCCTTTTCCTTTTCTCTCTAGCCTAGGCTCTTGTATCTGTTCTCACCAGTGACCAAGGCAGAAAGAACCTGCTCTGCCCTGCTCATCACGTCGAATTTGACTTTCATCTCTGCCTACTGCGCAGTTCGGGTCGTAGCGAGTCGTAGGACGAGCCAGAGCCTGTAAACAGTGACTCAAGTATAGATTTCGAAGAGAGTATGAGCAAAGAGGGTGAGGTGCTAAAGACGAAGAGAGGGAGCGAGGGAGCTACAACAAGTCGACCGAGAGAACCCACCAACATCCACCGAAGGTCCGCCGAGTCTTGAGGCGCGGCCGTCACTTTGAGCCCGGTACGATATAGTGTGTGAGTCTGCAATCAAAACAAGTGTTAGTTCCGTTCGAAAGAAAAGGAGCGAGGAGGAGACTTAGAAGAGGAAGTCGAGTCCGAGCGAGGCGAAGCAGGCGAGCGAAGCGATGCCGGCCCAGCAATCTCTGTACATGACTTGCAGACAATTTGCTCACAGTGGAGTCCTCTTGCTGTTGTACTGCTGGCCTAAAATCCTCTATTGCTGCAGACCCTCCAGATGAGCTTGACATCTGCTGGGCTTGCGTTCCGCACTGCTTGAACTCGCTCATTCTGAGTCTCCTAAGCCCTTCCTTTCGAAATTTGCTCGTCTTTGGCTCGAACTTCGCTCACGATACTCTAGCACTGTTAGAAGCTTCTCTCTATAACGCTCAAGATCAAAGTTACCTGCAAGGACAAGACATCCGATGGTGGATCATGGATGTTGGACAACTTTCTCGCGCGCCGCAAAGGCTCCCTCTTGTTGTAGCTCCGTTACTACCTGCAGGAATACCCGATCCAGTTGACTGGGCTACGCAACGCTACAGGCCATTCTTTGCTAACGTTCATCCTTTGGCAGAGCTTCCTTGTCTCATTCCTGCTTGAGATGAGTGCGCTTTGCAGCATTTCTGTAGTTGATTCCGCTATCTTTGAACTGTGTCTTTATGAAGTCAGCAGTTCAGCAGTCTGAAGGTAAGATACTGATTTGCAGGCGTAGCACCAGTGCAGGGGTAGTCGCTATTCGACTTGAATGAGCTTTCTGTAAACATGCGAGGGAGCTGCTCGTAGCGACGTGAGTGACTAGAGTCGCAGTATATAGACTACGTATACAAAGACTACGTACCTGCTCGTAGCAACGTGAGTGACTGGAGGTCAAACACGAGAGCGCGCTCGAGCAGGCAATACAACAAAATGAATTCGCCTCATCAACTAATCGTCTCCTCAATCAATCCATCTCGACGGCACCACCTCGCTCCCATCCGACACTACCCTCCAACACTTTCATTGCAAAATGCGGTTGGAAATGTCTGTCTTTCCTTTGAAAGTTTCGGGTTTGCCGCTTGTCGGCCTTGTCCCACTCATGCAGAAGATGGTTACGGTCTAGACTTGGGCCATGTGTCCGACTATTATCCTCTCGGAATGAGGAGACCCAGAGGCAGAATCTTTCGATCACGGCAAGAATGTCCGTACTACACTTTCACAGTCGGTAAAACAGGGTCGGAGGTGTTTTACGGATGGCCATCTTGGAGCCTCTCAGTAACAGGGATTTTAGGGTAAAACTGCTCGTGAAAGTGGCAAGGTAAACAGCCAAACCTGTAGAAGTGCGGGGTGACAGCAGTTTTACAAAAAATGGCTCCAGGAGCCTGTAAAAGAGCGTAAAACAGTGGCAGGTAAACAGGTGTCGGACTCATCACCGGCAAACGGAACGGGAACGGGCCCCACCTTGTCCCAATATCGGGAAATACCGGGGCCCCGTTGGAAATCCGTTGCCGTTACTAGCAGATGTGATTTTGGAGTCTCAAAACAGGAAACGGGCTCATAACGGGGTGAAGAATGACTGTATTGTACTTCCAAGCCGCTGCAGAGGTTGTGGCAGCCCAAAGAGAGAGCCTCGATTGCATCTGCGCACGTGTGGTCAAGTTTCGCACGCGAGAAGCGCTTCATCAACGCTTCATCGATGCCTCGCGCGACGTGGTCTCGTCTCCTTCCTCACTATCCGCCTGGCTTGCTCGCGATGACGAGACCGCTGCATTGCTCAGATGGCCACTCTAAGCTTGCCTATTGTGCTGAAGCCTACTCCCTGTCTCAGCTCGTCTACGCGTTTGATTCCGCCCGCTCGCACCTCCGCCCCCACCTCCACGTCGACTAAGCTTGTCCAAGCCCCCCCCTGCGGCGGCGAAAGCGATGACGTGGAAGGAAAGAGATCTGCCGCTGGAGGAGCTTGTCGCAAACCCATTTTTTGGGCTGGTCGACCCGGACGCCTCGAACGCGACTTTCGAACAGCTCTCACGGTCACCACACCTCACTTTAAGCTAGTCTAAGACCAGATATATCGTCAAGAGACCCTCTACTTTCAGCTGGTGCAATTTTGTACACTCCTATGCATGTGCCGTTGCGAGAAAGTCGATTTCGACGACGCAGTCACGTGACGCAGCTGGCGAGACGGCGGCGGCTCGCTCTCGGTCCTCCTCATCTCACCCTGCTCGCCTTCTGGATTGTACAGAACTGCACAGATGAAAGCAGAGTGTCTATAAACTACTATGCCGGTCTCAGAATCGCTTAAAGCGGAGTGTGGCTAGCGAGAGAGCTGTTCAAAATTGCAAGTGTTTGAGGGTGTCCGGGTCGACCAGCCAGAAAAATGCGTTTGCGACAAGCTCCTCCAGCGGCAGATCTCTTTCCTTCCACGTCATCGCTTTCGCCGCCGCAGGGGGGGGCTTGAGACGAGCTTACACGTCGACTTTGGCACCGCTTCCCCTCGCCGCCATCGCTCAAGCCAGCCCCAGCTACTCAAGCACCAATGTCACTCACTTTGTTCGACAAGACAAGAGCTCCAGCCCCGACCCACGCCTCAGCTCGCGACCTCCGCCTCGACTCGCCCGTCCGCAAACACCCCGACCTCGCTCTTGCTGCCCCTTTTGTATGCGCTTGGCAGACTATCGATCTCCTCTCGGGTGAGTTTGCGTCTGCTGTATCTTCTTCGGGAGAAGCAGAGGACGTGAGGGCTTGTGCACGGGCTAGCCCTGACAAGGCGAGAGAGACGCTGATTCTTCCCCTTGCTGGCCCCCTTGCCACTCCCCTGTCACCCTTGAACAGAGGGAAGACTGATGACAATTTGGATGCTTTGCTGCTGCCAGTTCCAGGGCAGAGAGGGATGAAGCTGGCAAGGAGGAGCTTGCTGAACTTCGGACAAGCGCGTTTCCTCAGCTCTGAGTAGGATGACGGGTCTCTATGCAACGGAAATGTGTTGCTTTGCTTTCCTCTACAGACCATGCATGAGCTGAGCTTGCTTGGATAGCCCGAATGGTCTGTAACGGGACCGTAACGGGGCGCCAACGGAACTTACCGGGGAAAAATGAGGGTTTTGCCCGGTGAAAACCCCCATAACGGGGCCCCCGGCGATGAGTCCGACATCCCTATTCACATCCAGGCTAGTGTGTAGACTGCCTTGTAAGCAGTGTAGGCAAGCATAAGGTTGTTTACGGTTTCTCTGCCTTTTCCCAACTTTTCCCAGGCTCTTGCCAAAATGCGGAGCAAAAAATCTGGGACTCCACGTGGAGAAAAAAGGGGGCACTGCGGAACATGGCACCTCCTTTCCACACCACCTAAAGATCCTTCAACTAAAGTTTCAGTGACCAAGGAGCTCTTAGTGCCAATTTGCCAAATGCAAATATGGCTCTCCAGACAGTGGGAACCAACTGCCAAAGAAGCCCCACGCCCCCCTGGCTGGTCATGACCCCAATGCAAGAGTGTAACCTCAGTAACAGAAGGCTCAGTAGGAGATCAAAACTTGAGACTTAGTAGGAGATTCAAACCTTGAGAGATCGGACCTTGGGAACACCCAGCACCAGCCTCCGCACAATCACCAATGCCTACCCATTAGTGCGGCTCTGTGCTAGCACACCGCATCAAATCACCCTCTATGGGCTGACTCGTCTTCATTGGCCAGCTCTACCCTTTCGTCTCATCCTTGCTTCTGTACCTTCAAGCAGAACTAGCACTTGTATTCACTGCAGGTGACCATACTCCACTGTCCTTGGACTCAAGCAACAGATATGCTGGAAGCAACCCTGCCATGTCTTTCTGCAGCACATTGTGTAGATGTACCGGAGACACAGCTGCTCAGAGGTGGAATTGTCTCACTTGAGATGGAAGATTCTGTGCAAAATGTGCCCTCACTGCAGCAAGGTGCAGGGATGTCCGGCACAGTATTTCCACACAGCTTTCAGAGGCATGGCATACAGCCTCATAGCCAACCTTTTTTACAATGCCTGTAGGCGAATTGTATTTGAGGAATACATGGTGGGTATCTTCTCGATCGTGTCTGCAAGCAGGACATGAAGCACTGGCAATTGTCACAGCAGCCGTTTGCATGGTAGATAGATAGATAAGCTGTGTTTCAAGTCATATTGAGCTATAGAAGCCCATGTACACCTAGTGCAAAGACTATGGGAGAAGCGGAGAGAGGCCCGGAGAAAAAACCTGCTCTTTTGGAGTCAGGAAAATCAGGTTGGAGAGGGAGGGTATAGTGAGGGTGTGGGTGCAGCGGAAAGAAGAAGAAAAGCCGGTGTATAGAGTGTGGGGCACAAGGGAGGGGCTAAGGGGGGAGGCAGGGGTCCCCGCAGGATGCTAGTCAAGCAAGTCAAGGCAGCCTGAGATGGTGAGGCATTGGAGGATGGCCTTGGTGGCAATGGGGTCGCCAAGTAGGAAGGAGACGGGAAGGAGGGTCGACTTGCAGAGCTCGGAGAGGGGAGCGGCGCGGGCGGCGGCGTAAAGCGGGTCGAGGAGGAGGAAATGTTCACGCGACTCAACTTCGCCGCACTCGCACAGTTCCTTCTCCGGGTCGAAATGGGCGCGGTAGGCATCGAGGTTGCATGCGCCGGTGCGTACTCGGGAGAGCAGGGTTGACTGGCGACGGGTAAGCTGAGCGTGGAAGCGAGAGAAGGAAGGGCGGGGAGGGGATTTGGCAATGGCGCGGAGGCATCCGCTAGTAGAGCGCGGAGGCAGGTTCAGTAGGCGACGGAAGAGGGGCAGGTGAAGACGGCATGAGAGAGGGAATCTGACTCCCCGCAGTGTAGACATGAGTCGGAGTCAGCAAATCCCATTGACATGTAGTCTCTGCCACATGCGCAGAGCGCCATGCAGGAGGAGCCGTTGATGTTCTGACTCCCTAGGGAGCGCCGGCGCCGTCCAGATCCACTGCCAAACTCGTTCCACCTGGTCTGACAACGGCGTGGCACTGAAGAGCGAGTCAAGGCGAGATCACAGGTTGTCGCTTTTCCGGTGAGCGTCTTGCGCGCAACGCCGGTCGAGACTCTGTGCGGAAGAGCGAGGATGGTGAAGGCTGCAGGGGATCGGCGGGGGGGGGGCAGCGCAACGACGCGCTTCGCACGGGCAATCGTGAGGCCTTGTGGTGGTGAGAGCGGGAGTAGCTCGGCAAGTTGAGCGTTGCCGGTGAGGTAGTTGAGTCAAGCCCTTCGGCTTCCGTGAGGGTAAGAGGCAATGAGTAGTAGCGGGAGGGAGCTCGGCCAGCAAGTTCTGGTTATACAAAGTGGCCAGTGCGTGGAAAAAGCAAAGTCGTGGGTCCAAGGAGAAGAGAGCGGGAGGGAGGGAGAGCACTGAAGCCGCCGAGAGGAGGGCGGTGTCGATACTTGGTGGATGAGCACGCGCTGCGGCTGCAATCCGGTACGAGAACTGATTGTTGCTCCTTGACAGTTGCTCCTGGCTGGTGATGTTGAAACCGGTCGAAAGAGCGCCCAAGGCCAAGTCTCAGTGGGGCAGACACCAATGGTTGGGTCCTTCGTTGCAAGCGGGCTGCGGCGTCACGAGCTGCAGGCGAGGTTATACCATAGTGCGTTGGACAGTGTGAGGAGTCAATTAAAGGACTGTAAGCTGTTGGTGATGTCAATGGCGAGAGGCTTGATGGCGCTGAGGCCGCCGAGTTGCATTGGTCGATAGGATAAATTTCAAGTTTAAAGTCGTTCGAGCCTAGAATTGCTTGATAGACAACATCTGCGCAGACTGCGTGGGAAGACTTGTCTCCCCACACAAAGTCAAGAATGGTTGAGCGCATGTCAGCAAGGAAAGCGGAAGATGCGGAAGAGCAAGAGAGCAGATCTAAGGCGTCCAGGTGTACCGCCACTCAAATGGTGGAGTCTTCCTCTCCCAGCGCACGTACCTCGAGGAAGTCCTGCTCCGCCTTGTACGCCGACAGTTAAACCGGGCCAACACCATTGCAGCCAAACCTGCAGCTCGCTGTCGCTCCGGAGGACCACCAGCCCACTGCCGCCTTCCGCTGTTATTTCCACGCCGTCGGCTCCCGCATGTGAACCATGCTTTGGCAATCGCTGCAACCTTTTCTGTGCCCTGGACGTTCTGCGCCGCCCACGCACCAGACAACTCGCGCTGGACTGCCATCATCCGCGTCCGGGCGTACATCAAGGGGAGACTCAACTTCGGGCTCAAGCTCCGACCAGACAACTCGCCACTTGCAGATTTTAAAGCGTACTCGGACTCTGACTAACGTGCATGCCCCTCAAATTCGCGCTCGACCATGGGGTACATTTTCGTCCTCGCAACCGGTGCGGTGTCCTGGTTAGCTGCAGCCGCGCATCACCGCCCTCTTCAAGGGAAGTTGGGTACCTCAGTTTCTCGTACGCCTCGAAGGAGGCTACCCACATGTCACAGCTCTTGTCTGAGCTCGCGCAGGGATCCCGCAGACGACCCGAGCTCTTCAGCGACCACCAAGGCGCCACTGCTCTCGCAGGACCCGCATTCTCATTCTGAAACCTTCCCTGAAGCAGTTGGTATGAACGCGCGCTCTGCTTGCCCCGTTCCAAAACAGCGACCCGTCGTCTCGACATGAGTCTTTTCTACTTTTGAGTTGGAATCTACCCTACCCTATCCTATCCTATCCTATCCTATCCTATCGTATCCGACCTCCCGCTTTGTGCACGGTAGCGCGCGCGACCTCGCCGAGCGACCAAGGAACCGTTCCGCCTTGCGGAGGTGAAAGCGGCAAATTTGCAGACATCCGCTTCTGCAAGTCCTGGTCCAGGAGGCCTCCCATACGAGTTGCACAAGGCCAATACTGAGCTCCTTGCCCCGCGCCTCCTCGCCCCGCTTTCAACTTGCTGCGGGAGCCTCGGTCGATGCTGCGCTCCTTTCAAGTCGCTCATGTCCGCCTCCTTCTCAGCGTGGGCGTGCTCCTGGTCAGCTTCCACCACCGGCGCCCAACTTCGCGCCGTCACTTCCTCTCCACCCGGTCGCGCCTTCACCCGCTTTCACTCCTCGCTCTCGCACTTTCCTGACTCCAAAAGAGCAGGTTTTTTCTTCGGGCCTTTTCCTCGCTTCTCCCACTTTGAGTAGTATGCACGGTCTACATGGGCTCTCTAGCTCGATATGACTTGAGACTTGATTTATCTATCTATCTATCTCGCTCTCGCGCCGCCAGTTGACTCTGCTCACTCGGCTTCGGACCGGCGCTTGCGGCGGCGAGCCGGAAACCCGAGAACATTTCTTCCTTCACTGCTCGCTCTACGCCTCTCCGCGCTCCGCCCTCCTCTCCTCCTTCCGACTCAAATCGCCTCCCCTCGCCTACCTCCTCAGCGACGCGCGCGTGACGAAGGCGACTCTCCGGTTCCTCGCCGACTCCAGCCGCTTTGACTCCCTTTACTCCCCGCCCTCAGAGGATCTGTCTAGCTGAGTTTCCCCATCCATGCTCCCTTTCCATGCACCCTCTTCCTCCTCCCTTTACCTATACCCCTCATTCATTCCAACCTGATTTTCCTGGCGCACTGAGCAGGTTTTTTCTTCGGGCCTTTTCCTCGCTTCCCTCACTATCCTACATGGTCTGCTTATAGCTCGAAATGACTTGAAACTCGAATTATCTATCTATCTATCGAATATTGTCCAGGTCAGGCGAGACAAAGAGGAGGTCGTCAGTGTAGTAGTGCATGTGGCCCCCCTCGTTGCGAACGTAGATGCAGGCGTCCGACTTAGTGCGCTGGTAGCTGAGCTTCCGTGGTCAGATAGATAGATAAATCTTGCTACAAGTCATCTCGAGCTATGGGAAGCCGATGTAGAATCAAGCGTGGACCGGTGATTTAAGACTCGGCCGGCCTGCTTGAGGCCATACAGCGCGCGATCGAGTTTGAGGACCTTGCCGGCGTATTTGCTGCCGTCGATGCGTTCCGTTACGCGCATGTACAGCTCCTCCCCAAGCGCGCCATGCACCCTCTTCCTCTCCCCTTTCCCTATACCCCTCATCATTTCTAACCTGATTTTCCTGGCTCACTGAGCAGGTTTTTTCTTTGGGCCTTTTCCTCGCTTCCCTCACTTTGTGTAGTATCCGCGGTCTACATGGGCTCATTAGCTCAATATGACTTGAAACATGACTTATCTATCATCTATCCACGGAGGTACCCCTGGTCGACCACGGCCTGATGGACGCGAAGGCGGTGGCAAGCGGCAAGGGCCAGTAGGACACGAATTGAGGTGGCCTTGACCGCGGGCGCAAACGTCTCGCGGAAGTTGACGTTTGGCCGCTGGGCGAAGTCTTGTGCGACACGGCGGACTTTGTGGCCGGTGCCTTGGCCGTTCTGGACCCTCTTGCCTCGATAGACAAAACGGGGCCCAAGGATCTTTGCGTCAGGTGGCACCTCGCTGCGGTTGACCGGGGGTGGAAGACATTGTTCTTGTTTTGGAGAGACGTGAAGTCGTTGTGCTCGCTGAGGCGCCAGCGCTCCGAGTCCGTGTCTCGCATCGCTTTGCGGTGATTGCGAGGGTCGGACGTCGGGAGCGAAAATTGCCTGTTAGAGGCAGAGAGGTCTTCACCGGCCAAGTAGAGGGCTTCAACCTTGGCAAGCGTGGCGGCAAAGGGGTCATCACCGAGGAAGTCGAGCTTGTCACCGAACTCCTCGTCAGGGAGAACAGGCTCGGGCGACGGCAGCGAAGGGGCGCTGGCGCGGTGGAAGACAGGCGGCGGTGGCGGTGTCACCACTACCTCGCGGGCCTGAGCAGCTCCTATGGGAGGATGTGGCACGACCGGCGGTGCGCGTGCGGGAGTCCGCGGAGTCGCATTGTTGGCAGCGGAGCAAGCTTGACTCGAGGCAAGGATGATCAAGTTGTCTGGAGCAGGCGCAGGCTGCGACAAGCTTTGCACCGTACCCAGTTTGGCAGCGGCGAAGGGGACCGAATGCAGCCTGCGGCGACCGGTTCTTCAAAAAAAAAAGGAAGGCGAGAAGCGCCTCCGCCCAGATTGCCCGCCCTCGGAGCATTCCCCTTCTTGAGTTCTGATCTGATTTGATTTCCCCCTCATTCTCTCTACCCATCTCTCTATACCCCCCTCATCATTTCCAACCTGATTTTCCCAACTCGAAAGAGCGGGTTTTTTCTTCGGGCCTTTCCTCGCTTCCCTCACTTTGTGTAGTATCCACGGTCTACATGGGCTTCCTATAGCTCGATATGACTTGAAACAAGAATTATCTATCTACCTCCGCCGAGAGGGCTTTGGGTGCTTGAGCCTGATTGAGCAGTGAATCAGGCCCTGAACGACGGTCCGGTTGATCCGCACCGCGACGCCGTTGGCCGGCGGAGAGTACGGCGGTGGCATCTCGTGCTGAATCCGGTGTTCGGCCAGGAAGTCGCGGAACTCGTGGGACGTGTACTTGCCGCCGTTGTCGGCGCGAAGGCGCTGGATGTGCTTGCCTGACTCCGGCAGCCGCCTTGAAGCGCTGGAAGGCTCCGGAGATGTCGCTCTTGCGGGCGAGAGCCTCGACCCAGAGCATGCGAGAGTGGCCGTCGACGAACGTGATGACGTGGCGACGACCTCCGTACAACAGTACGTTGATTGTGAGCACGTCTGGGTGCATGAGATTGCGAAGCTCTGTCGATCCAACCGCGGAAGCGGCAACCGGGGAAGATAGATAGATAGATAATTCGAGTTTCAAGTCATATCCAGCTAATGAGCCCATGTAGACCGCGGATACTACACAAAGTGGGGTAGGCGAGGAAAGGCCCGAAGAAAAATGTTCAAGGCTGCTCTGCTCTCCAGGCAGTGAGAGTGAACTGCTGGAGAGCAAGAGAGGGAGAGGAGCGAGCGCGCGCATCATGACACCCGCCGCAGGGGAGGTTTCAGAGGCGCCCAAGGACTTGGGGAGAATTCTCATCCGGAGGAGAGAGCGTCTGCAGCAACAAAAAAAGACCTGCTCAGTGAGCCAGGAAAATCAGGTTGGAAAGAATGAGGGGTATAGGTGAGGGGGAGAGGAAAAAAGAAAAAAAGAGGGTGCACAGAAAGGGATCATGGATGGGAGACTCAGCTAGACGGATCCTCCGAGGGCGGGGAGTAAGGGGAGTCAAAGCGGCCGGAGTCAGTGAGGAACCGGAGAGTCGCCTTGTCGCGCGCGGGTCGCTGAGGAGGTAGGCGAGAGAGAGGAATTTGAGTCGGAGAGAGGAAAGGAGGGCTGCGCGCGGAGCGGCGTAGAGCGGGCAGTGGAGGAGGAAATGTTCTTGGGTTTCTGGCTCACCGCCGCAAGCGCAAAGGAGCCGTTCGGGTTCGAAATGGGCCTTGTATGCGCCGAGATCGCAAGCGCCGGTGCGAAGTTGAGTGAGGAGCGTCGACTGGCTCCGCGAGAGCGAGGAGTGGAAACGGGTGAAAGCGAGACCGGGCGGAGAAGTGGTGATCGCGCAAAGTTGGGCACCGGTCGGGGACAACAACCAGAGCGACGTCCAGGCGGCCTTTTGCGCGGCCTTGAAGGCGGACCAGCCTGCAGAAAGGCTCCTGGGCAGCAAGCGCCCGTGTCGGATCGACCCTGAGCTGTTGGCGGGCGGTGATGTCGAGTCGGCGGGTCGAAAGCCTGAGCACCGCCCAAGTCCTCCTTCGCCTTTCGTCATCTTCCTCCTCGCTGCTGCTGTCGCTCGTGCACTCGTCCGCGAGATCAGGACAATAAGCGAGCACCCGCTTGCCTGGACTGGATTGCTTCAAGCGCCTCCGCCGGTGCGCCAGCGCCTTGAGACGAGCATTACCTTGTCAACCCGCGGCGATTCAACTTGCTTTTCTCACCACCAACGGATCCCTCCACCCCTTTGGGCCCATAGCTCTCCTTCCCATTCATGCCCTGTTCCTGCTTTTATCTCTGTAGCCGCTTCCCTCACCTCCCCTGACCTATTTCCCTCAATCCAACGCGAGTTTCCTGACTCGAGAGAGAAGGTTTTTTCTTCGGGCCTTCCCTGCCACCCCTTGCTTTGTGTAGCATCTCGATTTACACAAGCTCATTGGCTCAATGTGACTTGAAACAAGACTTATCTATCTATCTAACGGGTCTTGTGCATGGGTTCTTGTCTTCCAGGCAAGGTCTGCTGCCCTTGCGTCAACCTGTGCTCCCTTTTGCATGGCCACACAGCGGCTGTCGGTTGTTCTGATCTGCCTCTCTGTCAGGCTGCGCTTGAAGCTGCCCTGTGTCCTTTTTGGAACTCCAGGCAACTTACTGCAAGCTTTCTCGCTGTAGAAATTGTAGACAAGTGAACTGCCATATGCTGGCTTGCAACTGAGCCTTGATGGATGTCCATCCTTCCATGATCTGCCAAAGTTTGTGCAAGGTGATGATATCCCATCCCCCATCTTGCACCTTCGACTCAACCAGATCTGTTGTGTTGCCAGCGCCAGTGTTGTTGGGTATAACCAGGGGTGTACCAGGTCCTGAACCAGTGCAATGATCAGTCAGATATAGTCTGAATGATGTCTGTTCCCTTTCTCAAGCTACTGTAGCTCGTGCCCGCCTTGCCTGTCTCCCTTGCCTATCTTTAGTGTTCTTCCTTTTCCTGTTCTCTCTAGGCACTTTTACTTGAATATATAGGCTCTTGTCCCTGTTGTCTCCAGTGACAAAGGCAGAAAGAAACCGCTCTGCTCGTCACACAGTCACGTTAACTTCAACTTTCATCTCTGGACACGACTTGCAGACAATTTGCTCGCAGTGGAGTGCTCTTGCTGTTGTACTGCTGGCCTGAAATCCTCTATCACTGCAGACCCTACAGAGGAGCTTGTAACCTGCTGGGCTGATTCCGCAGTGTTGAACCTGCTCGAGTCCCCATCCCTTTCAAGGTCACTTGTCTCCGGTTCAAACTTTCCTCACGCTACTCTTTCAATGCGAGACTATTCTCTTTGCAGTGTTCAATATCCTTGGGCAGAGGTTCCTTGTAAGTTGTCTCGCTCCTGCTTGAGACCACATCTCTGTGGGTGATTCCGCTGTCTCTGAACTGTGTCTGGCTAGCAGCTCACCAGATGTTTAGCCTTACAACGTCTGCAGTCTGAACATAAGATAGTGATTTGCAGGCATAGCACTAGTGCAGGGAGTCAGGGACAGTCAGCTTAAATGTTCATTCTCTGCAGAATCCTGTTGGAAATGGCTGTCTTTCCTTTGATCATTGCAGGTTTGCCGCTTGTCAGCCTTCTCCCACTCATGACAGGGCAAGGTCTGCATATGGACCTACAGTGTCTGAGAAGACATCACACTTTGGCTGTTCAGGATGGCCTTCAGATGTTGTGCTTCTTTGCCCCTCAGGATGCGGGAAGGCAGCAGGACACGCACCCACTGCGGGTGTAAGTCTGGCGAGATCATGATGTCTGGGCCAGCGTCTACCTCCTCACTGTATTGAAGAACCAGGGCAGAGTCAGCACATTATGACAGCTTGGAAACAGAGTTCAGCTGCATGTGAGAAGGGGACACAAGAGAACGCCGACATAAGGATTAGTGGTTGATAATTGCAATAACTGCTTCCGACATTCACAGGCCTACTTGGTCTAGTAGTATGATACCTCATTCGGGTTTAACAGCCAGTTCGCCTTGCGAATGTGCATTGAGGTGGTCGGCGGTTCAATTCCGCCAGTGGGCCTTTCTTTTTTCTTTTTCGCGGTTTCACTCCTGGCACCGCGCAAAGCACGTGCCGGGGTATCACAGCCTGGAAACCTATGGAGCAGCCTGTGCCATACTTTTGCATCTCATGTTCTTCCAAGACAAAGGTGAGGAACACACGTAGTATCCACTATTGTGATACTCCGCCAGCCGCCTGTGCTCCGGTCTGCAGACTCTGCAGACACTGAACTTCTGAAGAATAAATGCAATGTTTGAGAGTTGCCACTGCAGCCGGCGGCATCTCACCACAACAGCAGGCTATAAAGCTACGTTCAGATATTCAGTTGTGCGAGGATTGTGACATTGCTGATGCTGCCTGCAGTTGTTAGTGTTGTCTGTCTTAGGATAAGGCAGTGACAAAAGAGGGTGGCAATTCCCCCGAATGCTTCACCATGGCATGTTCGGCTGTTACTATAGTGACTGACAAAGCCACTGGGTAGAAAGGGACCACTACCACCAGAGAAACCGGAAAGAAGGTGGGAGCCTGAAAAGCGGGGCCGGAAAGGATTGATGTCCTTGCCATTCCCTGAGGCAATACGACTCCCTGCCGGAGCAACGCCTCTGGCATATCTTTGTATGTGAAAGTTCATGTAGTTTGTGCGCCTTCCATGAAGCATTGCCTTTCCCCTAATGCACTGCTGCACTAGCATCCGCAAGGCGGAATGGCGGATCTTAGGTTTGTGCAGTGCAAGCACGGTGCAAGATCCGGAGGCGCGTCAGTCTGGTCAGAGGATTCATTAGGAGAGTTGGGTTTTCCCAGTGGAAAAAGAGCGATACAGTAAAGTGAGCGGAGTGACACTGAGGCCTCGAGCAACAAGGAGAATTTGAAAGCATTGCGTGTCACATGAGTCTTGAGCCAACACACGCCACAGAGCGGTCATGCCCCCGCCTGCTTTGTAGGTGGATCTTTAGCCCTTCTGTGCCAGACCAGTCTTTGTGACAAGGTGTGGTGAGATCCAGATCACAATAAGTCCAGATGCATTCAAGCCAGGCCTTGAGTGACGGGCGGCGCATCAAGCCCATGCACACACGCCTGCAGCTGCAGACCTTACCCCTTGGCTTGTTCACAGGCTCTTGACAAGGGCGGGTACTCACCACTTGAAGTCCGCAGTGTATGGACAACAGAGCGTCGTACCGTCTGTACTCTGACTTCTCGTTCAAGCTTCTTTGGTTGACCCGAGTGCAGCCGCTTTTTTTTTTGCACACTTCTCTAGTGACTTTTATATACGCATATGTTCATGGATGCCTACAGTGCAACAACTGCGACCTGGCCTCTACCCGTGTCAGCACTCTCGGAACTTAAGGGACGGGGCCAGAATCAAGAACTCATGCTTGTCTGTAGAGGAGCCAGGACTTCCAGTACAGCAGGCCATGACAAGCATACTCTGAACAATTCAATAGCGAGTGAAGTGCAGGCTAAGGTTGGATTTGCTGGCAAGAATCTTGCTGAATTTACCGCGGAATCATCGCTTACTCTATGTACGCTAAACCTGTTGCAGTCAACATCAAACGGGGATGTGGCGCAGTGGCAGCGCGTTCCGTTTGCACTTTGCAAAGTTTCGGAAAGGGCCCGGGTTCAAACCCCGGCGTCTCCAAAAACACCCGCTCCTCTGCGAGCAACCTCTTTTTGCATCCCGGCAGATGCAGTAGCGTTTTCTTCCTGGGACATCATAGCCATACGCTTGCCGACAAAGAGCAATGAATCCGCTAGGTGGTACTGCCAGTCAGCGTCTCGCGGCAAACGTTTGGCGGGGGCTGCTCATCTTTGCGATCGCGATCGCGATGGGCTGCACAAATTGCACAATGCACACGACCGAGACAAAGCCGATACGAGAGGGTACGCATGTACGCATTTCAGACCACCGAGGGTGACACAGGAGAAGTTGGATACAGCCGAGCGGAATACTAGTCGAGTCGGGGGAAACAAATGATCAAGAACAACACGGAGGACTCGTACCCGTTCGCAAAGAAGCCGGCGACACAGGCCGTCACGAGAGTACCTGCACGGGTATTCGTCAGCCGAGGCAGCATCTGGCTCGATTCGAAGGAGAACGCACGGCGAGCAAGACAACCGCAAGAACCACCAGGAAGACGAGCAACAAGCAGAACATCCGGCGACCGGCTTTCCGCTGATACGCGTGCGCTTGAGTCAACTGGTCAGAGGCGCCATGGGTATCACGCGCCACCGAAACGACGTTGGTTTCGATGTTGTCTGTGCAGAATCAAAAGTCAGCCGTGATCAAGGCGAGATCCCCTCTACGACGCGCAACGAACCGATCATGCTCTGCTGTTCCCCAACGATCTGGCCGAGATCTTTGAAGATCTGATTGAGCTCAGTGATGCCTTGCTCGATCTGTTCGATCTCCCCCTCGCGCTCCTGGATAAGCTGTTCCTGGAAGTCCACCTCGGCGTCGGACACCTGTGGCCGAGTTTGCTGTCTACGCGGGCTCTTCGCTATGTCAGCATCCTCTTTAACCGCTCTGTGCTCAGTGGGGTTGGCCGGCGCACAATTCAACAAGCTGCTCGGCGGACGAGGCGACATTCGGCTCCCTTGAAATGTGCACGTGCGAAGATCAGGCCACGTAAACGGGCGCGACGAGAGAAATCGGATACGCACAACCGGTCCTGTTCTTGCTCCACTCTTGCTTTCGCCTCCTGGACATATAGTCGCTGACGTTCAGCGCTGCGCCGCGAGGTGGTTTGGAAGAGTTCCAGGGCCCGCTGAAAGTCTGCGGTGACTTTTTGCTGTTCCTGTCGCAATTGAACCTGTGACAATACACGTCGGTCAGACTGTGTGTAGAGATGCCGCCCGAGCTGCCTCCGGTTGCGCGAGGGCGCAGCAGAGACGAGCAGCCACTGCAAGCGAGTGGGCGTACCTTGTCCGGCCCAAGCCGCCAATCGCCCAGGTGCTTTACGTCCCCAGTCGAGCTCTTCAGCACTTCGCGAGTCGAGTCTTGCAAGTCATGCCTGCAAACAGTGACATCAGCCTCTGCGCATTTCTGCAAGTTCGCAGCCTCCGCGCAAAACCGACAGTCGCGTCCTCAAGGTCGGGTTGTCCCGAGGTGTGCCCAAGAGCTCGACGAGTTTTGCGATGGCTGCTGTATTGGCGGAAATCTTCTGCACCTGCACCGAGACCCGCCTCGCCAGTGCCCGGAACCCGGCGTCGTCGCCTACTTGAGAAGGGAGTCGAGTCAGCGGATGTTTGAAAAGACGCACGGAAAAGCAGTGCCTTGCCAGAGTCTGTAGAGCCGATAAGAAGTGCCCGGTCTCGCACGCCTCGCTCGAGGTCTTGGAAGCTCTGTTGTTACGGACGATAGATGGGCAATCGTCAGGGGGGGGGGGGGAGAGGATGCTGCCAAGAGGAGCCACGCGGGTAAGCTGCCCAGGCTGACATACCATGCCGGTCACTTTCAATTATGTGCTGCTCTTGCCGCGTATCGAGAGTGCGTGTACAGCGAGGAGGTCGAGCCCTGGCGGCGAGTGGGGCGACGACTCGCCGACTTTGCCAGCGACCTTCAGCGCGTCGAGCGAATCGGATCGCCTTCGTGTGCTCACGTCCACCCGTGGAACCGAGTTTCGACTTGCCTGAAGGAACCAAGTCTCGCACGAGTGCCGCAGCGTTTGACCGGCAGCCTCGCCCGTGCCCAGCCGCGGTGGTCGCCATGGACCCTCGCTTTCAGCAACACGTACCGCCGACAGGCCCGGCGTGGCCAAGCCCTCACGATCCGGCGTACGGTGGCCCCGGAGCAGACACGCGTAGGCTGTCACCCCTCTCGCAACAAGGCGCACCGATGCCTTCGCCGTCAGACTCGCGACCCGGATATCCCTCTCTCGCTCCCGGAGGGCATCCGCTGCACGGCACTTCACCGGCATCGGCATCCCCGAGCGCGTACCCGCACCTACAGGGACTGCCAAACATGCCGCCGCCTATCTCGGAACCGGAACACCTCGCCGCGGGGATGGCTCACATGGGGCTTCAGTCGTCTCCGAACCGCGAAGTTTCCGTACGTCTTTCTGACCCTTGAGGGGACATACAACGTGCTGACCGTTTGCCTGTTGTTTACTTGTAGACTCCGGACTCACTTGCGCCGCAAGCCGTCGTTCCTGCGCGCGGAAAACGCGCCGCACGCGCGTATCATGACCAAGGCGTCAGCCCGGCCCCACAGCCCACGCCTTCCGGGTCGCACCTGCCCCCAGGTCAACCCTCGTACTTCCCGCCCCAGCAGTTCTCCGAGTCGTCGCAGCCGCCGCCGTCGAACGGCATGATGCAGAACCCGCATTACCAGAGCGCGCCGCCTTCTTCCGCCCCGCTCGACCCTCGATCGGCACCTCCCGCCTCGTACCATAACGACGGCCCGGGCATCCCTCAACCCCCGCATACGGCCGGACAGCGCATTCCAGGAAAGCAGCGCATTCGCATCGATCCGGACCACATCCCGAGCCCCGTCAACGTGCAGGAAGCCGATCAGCAACTCTACCGGACCGAGCCCTACTTGACTTGCTCCCGCACGCCTGCTCCTCTTGCCAGCACGGACTTTGTTGCTGTCGATCAAGGTGCGCTCCAGCTCGTACGAGGCAAGGCTCCACAGAACTCGGGACTGACCTTGACGTCGCGGTTTGAACCACAGGCAACTGCAACCCGCGCTTCCTCCGCATGACCACCTACAACCTGCCGGCAACGGACGACTTGGCAGTCGCGTCGCAGCTGCCTCTCGGCATGGTCGTCCAACCGTTCGCTGCGTTGCGACCCGAAGAAGAACCGATACCTGTCGTCGACTTTGGCGAGACCGGACCGCCGAGGTGCGAGCGATGCCGGGGGTACGTCAACCCGTGGTGTGTCTTCGTCGAGGGCGGGCAGAAATTCATCTGCAACCTGTGCGGTCACGCGAGTGAAGGTGCGTTCCAGTTTCCCCCGGGACGGCTAGGTGCTCTCCGCTGACGGCGCTCTTTTCACAGTCGCACCGGAGTACTTCAGCCACCTCGACATGTCCCAACGACGCATCGACTTGGACCAACGGCCCGAACTCCGGTCTGGCTCCGTCGACTTTGTCGTCAATCGGGATTACTGGGTGCAGGACGACCCGAACGTGCCCGGCTCGCTTCCGCGCGCGCCGACGCCGCTGCATTACGTCTTTGCGATCGATGTCAGCTGGACGAGCATCCAATGTGGCCTGGTCGCCGAAGTTACCAAGCATCTCAAGGAGCTGCTCTTTCACGATGAGGGGGAGCATGCGACGAGCGGCCCGCACCTCGGTCGACCTGGACTTCCCGCTGGCGCAAAGGTGGCGATCGTGACGTTCGACCGGACTGTCCAGTTCTACAATCTCAAGGTGTGTGTTTCGCGAGGGAGGTCAAGATGGCCACAGGGTTGACGCCACTGCTTTGCTCTCTCAGGCTGGCCTCGACCAGGCGCAGATGCTAGTTGTTCCCGACATCACCGACATGTTCTTGCCGTTGAACGAGGGCTTCTTGGTCGATCCCATGTCCTCCCGAGGCATCATCGAAGGTTTGCTCGACAGCTTGCCGGGTCTCTATGCGGCTTCAAGCATCGTCGAATCCGCCATGACTGGGCCTCTCAAGGCGACCATGATGGCGCTGGTACGTGCCCCCTTCTCCGTCGTATCTCTGTCAATGAGCACGAGCTGATGCCTTGATGGAACCCCCTGCAGAAAAACCTCGGCGGACAGCTCAACATCTTCCAGACCTCGCTGCCTACCGTCGGCCTCGGCGCGCTCAAGCACCGCGAAGACAGCAAGCTGTACGGCACCGAGAAAGAAAAGACCTTGTTCATTCCTCAAGATCCGTTCTACCGTATCGCGGCAGAGGAGTGCGTCGAAGCCGGCATCGGGATCAATCTGTTCCTCTTCCCGTCGCAGTACATCGACGCCGCCACGCTCGGTGAGTCGAACCCTTTGTGCTCTACAGCAGGAACCGCCGCCTCTGACCACTTGCTTCCGTAGGCGCCTTGCCCGGATTGACGGGAGGAGATCTCTTCTTCCACCCGCGGTTTGACCCGATTCGCGATGGCCTCGTGCTCCGCGCCGAGATTGCTCGTGTGGTCCAGCGCGAGACAGCTTGCAGCGTCACGATGCGCATTCGTTGCTCGAACGGTCAGTCAGGATCATGCGCTCTTGTATTGATAGCTTCTCGTCTGATTCAGAGTATCCTCCCTCGCCAGGCCTGCGGATCGCCGACCACTACGGGAACTTCTTCCAACGCAACATCACTGATCTCGAGTTCGGGACGATCGATGCCGACAAAGCCATCGCAGCGCGCATCAAGCACGAAGGCAAGCTCGACGAAAAGGTCGACGCGTACTTCCAGTGCGCCGCCCTTTACACGTCGGCCGCTGGCGAGAGGCGCGTTCGAGTGCACAATCTCGCGGTACCCGTTTCCAACCTGATCAGCAGCGTGTTCCGAGCCGCCGATATGGATACGACGATCGCGTTCGTGACGAAGGACGGTACGTTTGTCTTCTTGAAGAGTTTTGAGTATCTCCTTCGGATCCAAAAGTTTTGAGTATCTCCTTCGGATCCACCGACGTTCTCGAGTCGGGTGGTTACGTCCACACGTTCCTCACGCATTGTGCCGCATCTCCCACAGCTATCACCCTCGCTGCCTCGAAGACCTTGCGGCAAGTTCGCGAGCAGCTCACAGACGCATGCGTCAAGTCGCTGCTCGCGTACCGCAAGCATTGCGCGTCGTCCACATCTCCGGCCCAACTTATCCTGCCCGAATCTTTCAAGCTCTTCCCGCTGTACGCGCTGGCGCTGATCAAGACGAAGGCATTGAAAGGTAGATCTAACGCCTTCCGGTGCAGCTTTCTCATGTGCTCTTGCTGATCAATTCTTGCTCGACTTCAGGTGGCGTCGTCGCTTCGGACGTTCGAGCATGGGCCATGCGTCAGCTCAAGAGCAGCGGTGTCAGCGCGACGCTCCGGCATCTCTATCCGCGCATGCTCGCCGTGCACACATTGCCGGACGAGGTCGGATTCCCGGATGAGCGCGGCCAACTCGTTTTGCCTCGTCTCATGCGCACGAGCTACTCTCGCATGGAGCCGCACGGCGCATACTTGGTCGAGAACGGCGAGCGTGCGATCCTCTGGCTCGGACAAGCCGTGTCGCCGCAGTTGCTGCGCGACCTGTACGATGTCGACAGTCTCGACGAGTTGGATCCGCGCAAGGT